>LBNU01028929.1:111960-126119 GCA_014162995.1 Artemisia annua
GATACGTTCCGGCGACTTGTCGACTTTGGAACAATCTTGACGGACAACAAATTTGTCTTGACTGGTTTGACTGGAAAACGATGTGGGACCCACGATGTCGACGGCGATTGTCGACGGGAACGCTGTTCCCGACGAGGCACAGCCGTCGATATGTTCCCGTTGACATGTCGACGGCAACAGATAACGCCGTGGACATGTCGACGGGAACGTCGTAAAAATGTCGCCGGCGAAAGCGTCGATTGTACTAGTGTCTTCGGATGCGAAACGCGATGTAATCAGGCACGATACATTAGTCGTAAACAAGTAACGTCTAAACAAAACAACCATAGCACATAAGCTCTGAGCACAATTCAACGTGACCATTTATGCCCCTATAAATAATAGTTTTAACGTCATGCATAAATGTTCTAACAAAGTAACATAAAAAAACATACACATTTGACAAATAACAAGTCTACAAGTAGCACAAGTTAACAATTCCAAAAGCCATTTAACAATGAAAGTATGAAACTATAAAATGGTTACTAGAAACTTTGATTGTTCACATGCTAATTGTGACCACCCCCGTAATCATATTATCCATCACATTTTTTCACAATCTAATAAGCATTAATGATTAATTATACAATAACAAGTTATCTACCCACAATTTATGAGATACATTTCTTCACAAGTGACGTGACATTCTTTGACTCTTGAAGATATGAAAATGTTCGACACGATTCACATGTATTATCAAAATACTCGCAGCAGTAGTGCAGCACTGCCTATGCACTAACATACCATCTGCGTATTCCCGAACTTCATTTTTGCTTAATGTGCCATTTGCATCTTTATCAAGGTTAGGAAATGTATTTGTCGATAAGTAAAAGTAGCTTAAGCCAAAGACAACGTCGAAGTTTCTATACATTGTTCATTTAAGAGTTCTCAATTATAGCCTAGAAATGGAAATACAACTTAAAACAAAGAAACAAAAGACCTATTGATCATTGATGTGATGAATGCAAGGAAAACGCAAATCATGTAACGGTTATAGATGCTTCAGATAATGAATACGATTGTTGTTGTTGTAGTTTCTCAAAAAGTTAAGGACACGTGGTATTCCTAAGTCCTAAATTAAGTTTTCTAAGATACTTTTGAGGTCATCTACGTACAAAACATTAGCACTTAAAGAAAATTTGCAAATGAACACCACCAAAACATTAACACTGAAAGAAAATTTGTTGATGAACACCACCAAAACATTAGCACTTAAATCATCACAAAATCATGAAAATAGCAAATATTATTACATAATTGATATACAAACTTTATAAGATGTGGAAAGTAGAAACCTTACAAAAACTAGTAAAGCTCCTTGAATGCACTTTTATCGAGTGTAAGATCCACCACCTTGTCGCGGCCTACCGCCTTAACCCATACGTGGACCGCCATACCCACCAGGCTAATATCGTGTACATCCCTGATTCCCATATATTGTACCATACGTTCATAGTTGACAAAATGCTAAATATATAAATATCATAAGTAAACATCAGTGCAAAAAAATATTTCACTGTGTGATAATGCTTAGATTGTGCATGTTTTAGTAGCGTTATCCCTGCTTTTGTGTATGTTATTTGGTTATATTTATAAGCTTTTGTCACTTAATCGTACCAAAGTGCGTTTGCAAGTTATATGTAACCAAGTACAGGAAAAGTAAAAGAAACATTGGATAAATAAAGATTCATGATCATACGAAGGTTCCCGTGTCAAGATCTACATCAAAAGGCATTTCAAGAGTGAACGATCCAAAGATTCAACATCTCAAAGTTTCAAGACAAAAGAAAGATCAAGTTTGGATGAAGAATAAAGAGCTACGAACATGAGACAAGCAATCATCAAGCTGAAACGGAAAAGACCAAATTATACCTGTTGAAGACCCTCTAATCGATCGGTCGCAACTCGCAACCGATTCTGCTGGAGGGAGGTATAGAAGACAACGCGATCAGCTGGACATCAAACCGATCGGTTGGAGTGCACTGTAATGGCCATATCTTCATCATTAAGATTCCAAGATTATACCAATCGATTCTAGGACCTTCTAATCAACATTCTAGGCTATTTGTTGGCCAAGTTGAGACATTGATGACCCTAGGCCTTGAGAGTAGTATAAATAGAGACATTTGCAATCATTTATGAGCATCCCACAATCTAATCATCAATCAACTCTCAAATACTCTCTCAAAGCTCTCAATTTCGTCCTTAGAACTCCAGGAAAGTTTGGAGGTCCAAGAAGTCGACATTTGAAGGTCAAACCCTTAAGAAGTCGACACCAATAAATAGTATATCATTACTCAATCATTTGTAATCTTATTTCCATCATTATAAGACCTTTAATCATGTTTTCTAATGTTCAAAAATATGAGTTTATGATGCGTGGTTTTGTGACCTTACAACAGGTTTTACCTCTCGAGGGATCTCAAGAGGCTTACAACCCCACCAGGCAGTGTACCTGACCGATGTAGTATAGGATAGTGGTAAGTACGGGGGATGATCGTTCTCTCACAGGGAATAGTGTTCGTTAGGATAGAAGAACTACTCTAATAGGTCTAAAGGTGAAGGAAGATTCTTTTTGTATTTTTATATTTTATGGAAAGCAAGTTAAAATCTCGGTTTTTGAAGGAGTGGGCGGAATTAGTTGCTAGTCAACTAACCCAAAATTACTACGATTGCAAATGAAAAATAAAATAACTAATACTATTGTGGTTGTGAAAACTATATGGAGACAAGTGTGTTTACTTAGACTTCATTACTCCCTAACTATCTTTTACCGGTTAATTGGTATGTATATTAATTGTGTGGATGAAGGGTGTATTCCTAATAACTCATGGAGTGGCATACATATCTCTCCAATTCTATGAGATCTTATCTCCTCCTACGCCATGCACTACATAACCATAGGGATTGTAAACAGTGGCTCATGCGTTAAATACTACCTTAATAGCCTAGTATGCCTTGGCTACATGTTTCCCAAGACGTTCAAGCAGGTTACCATATAAGGAGGTTAGCCAGTTTTCTTGAGCCTAACATCGATGGAACAATCATCCCAACAAATAACAACACACCAATCAACCAATAATTAATAGTTAGGTTTCATTAGATCTAAGCAAACACAAGAAGAATTTAGCCTAGCATGTTAATTGAAAGACAAGCAAAAGAGATAATTAACCAACACATAGATATATTGATTAAATTAAAGTGAGGACTTATCTTCAATTGAACATGAGGGTTCCAAGGGTTGGAAAACCCTTAAAATTACAGGAAATTCGTTTTTAGGATTTTGTACCAAAAGTTCCACACTAATGAAGGAAAAATATAAAAATATATATAGAAAATACACTCTGACGGCGTCAGGTTATAGAGTCTGACGCCGTCAGCTCGCCGCCACTAGGGTTCTCGGATGGCCTAGATCCACTTCTGACGCCGTCACCCTCTATATCCTTCTGGGCCGTCACTCTTTAGCTTATAACCTGACGGCCTACACCTTGTAACACCTGACGGCGTCAGGTGTAAAAGTTCCAAAATCTTTCTGGCCCGTCAAGTGTAAAGTAGTTCCACTCCTTTGTCAACATTTGTTGACGGCGTCACATTGTGACTCTGACGCCGTCAGGTAGAGATTCCAGCTTCTTTTGAGACTTTGTCGTTTTCTTCACTTTTATGCTCCAAAAAAGTCCAAATATGCATGTTTTCCAGAATTCCTCTCAAAAGTACCTAAAATGACAAAAGGAACGATTTAGGGCATTATTTGATCACATTTACACAAATTAAGGCTTAAATGACCCCTTAAAACCGTAACACTTTTCGTCTCATCAAATACCCTTACACTTGGGATTTGCTTGTCCTCAAGCAGATGAGCTTTTATTCCAATCAAAATATGAGTTAGGGGTCATTTAACACGAATATAAAAGTAATTACAACAAATAGTTATTCGACCCTAATCATAACAAGCACGGAAATCATACACTAGCACCTCACAAATAGTGTTTGGATACTCTCATCTCTCAAATGTCATAGAATTATATCTCATAAATGAAAACGGAAAATATCACTCACTACCTGTCATAGCAAATAGATTACCATAGGCTTGGGAGAGGATCAATTACTCCTCCACTAGGCGTAAGCACCTAAGATAAACTATCAAAGAGGGCTTTCCAAAGGGTTGTAATGTAAGGTGTAGGGATATGATAAACACGGTTTGGTTGAAATAAAGGGTATTTTAATGGTGACGAGTTAATTATCATGATCAAATACATGCACTATACATCGTTGCTTAAGCCAAAACTCGACTCAATCTAAAGCTAAAAATGAAATAACAAAAACTAAAAAGAAACTAAAAGGAAATGGGATGGTACTCCGTATGTTTTTTCTACTTTTCTTTTTCACATTTTTTTTGTATTTTTCTTGGTTTTTCGATTTTTTTTCATACACTCTTGCCCTACCATCCAAAATAATACATTATAGGGGAGTTGCATTCCCCTTACACTTGAATTTTTACATAACTTTACAATTACTATTCTAATGACTCGAATTAAGATAATTGAAAAACTTGGAGTATTTTTAAAATATCTAGCACATATGGGGGTAATAATGTTGTTCTTCCCCATTACTCCATTACACTAGTACTTTACCCATGAGTCCCAATCGTCCCAAAACAATATGTACAAGGATATGACTCGACTTAGCAACCATGTAATTGACTAGATAATTAACTAAGGGTTTAACAAATGTTGTCACAATAATGCACTAAAGGTGAGTGCATACAAGGTAGGCTAAGGCGATTTGGGTGTACATTTAAGTGGGGTGTAACAAATTCTCACTTTGAGTAAGATGCTCAAAGGTCGAAACGAAAAGATATGCTCGGAGGGGTGTACTAGGGGTATCGTGTACCAAAAATGGGTACAACGCAAAGGGTGTGGGAGAATTACTTGACCAATGAAGTCAATGTAATTATAACAAAAATACGGGTGTAAAACAATGGGTTAATCCTAATGCCTCTCATCATGTAGTAGATCTTAACTACACGAATGTAGTCTTACTTGTGGATTTGAGATGGTCCTAACGCAAGTTCTAGAATCTAAATGCTACCGGTACTCACATCATAGCACCAAAGATGGGTGCTTTTCCTACCAATTCTAGGGGTGAACCTCACATATTTGGGGTGGAAAATTTTTTAGAGGTACGGTTTTGTGCTAGTCATACAATTTCCTATCCATGAGACGCTCATTAAGACCAAGGTTTCACTTCTAAATGTTGTAAAAAATTTTAAATTGTCGCTAAAATTGCCCTAACAAATATTTCTTTTGGTTTTATTACAAATTCACTATCAAACAAAGCAAAACATCAAGCGCAATTGTATTCTCAACGGTGCCTTCATTTACCCCCCTTACACTTAAACCGAACATTGTCCCCAATGTTAAAATAGAAGATGTAAAAGAAAATAAAATGAAAGAATGAAATCAAATACTCCCCTGAATCGTTTGATGTGGATAGTGAAGTACCATGGTTAGATCTTCTTCCAAGAAAGATGAACGCTCAAAGCTTCCCTTCCAAAATAATAATCGTCTTCTTCTCCAAAATAACCTGTTAACCTGAAAAAGATAAAGGCCAACCTCGCATAAAATCGGCGGTATAATCTATATAATAGGATATAATGCTTGTGGAATGAATATTTTTGCAGAATTCCTGGAGATTATAAGTTAAAGAATTGACAAAACTTTTTATGTTTCCGGAAAAAATACAAAACTTTCAAAAATTGCAGAAAATTTTAGCCTGACGCCGTCAGGTGTTATGCCTGACGCCGTCAGAATGATCTGACAGAATTCTCATGTTAAGTTTCCGGGAAAAGTTCTGGAAAAACTAGACCTTACTTCCTGGAATTCCTGCAAAAATTCATTATGACTCGATACAAGCATTTGACTCAAACAAATACTAATATGTATGTTAATTTACATTGTTATGATTCATGTTCATTCGTTCTTTATAAACCGATTTATATTTCCCTTACACTTAGCTTTTGCAAAATACCTTTATATGTAGTTAAGCGAAGTTAAAAACAAAATAAAGCATTTTCACAATTTAGTTTGAAGCATGAATCAATAACAAGAAATATAACTTACATACGGAAACAAATAAAATCAAATAAACAAACAAACAAATACAAAGCATGGGTTGCCTCCCGAGAAGCGATTTTCTTTATTAACGAGTCTTGTAGCTAGACTCAAAGTCACCGTACATTACGTGACTTCATCGTTGGTCACGTTTTCTAAGTCACCCTTAACTAACGCTTCAAATTCCGGATCCGATTGCAAATACCCTTTGTAAATGCTCATCACCTTTTTCCTAATTGCCTCTACGACCTTATTGGCAACCTCTTTATCAACCTTATACTTAGGCCCGAGGGTCAAGCAATCCTTGTAGTAGAGGCTCCGTTTTTCCCACACATAAGCCATGCCTTTTCTCTTGTCTTCTTCATTAATATCCTCGGTAACACCAATGTAATCCTTATCTAACCGAGGCACAAATCGGAATTCTTTCATTTTAGTAGGCATTCTATATTTAATCCTATCGGTCTCATTAGAAAATTGAACTGTCCCCTCCAATTCATCGTAACTCAACTTGGAGTTCTCTATGAAAGGCTTACCTAATACGACATGGGAGAAGCTACAGTCTATAACGCTCGCTAGATCCTCAACAATCATGAAGTTGGTGACATATTTAAAGTTCCCAATTAAGACATGTAAGTCTCTAACCCTCCCGACAAAATTACAAACTCCACCGGGGTAGTTGGGGTCCTTCCTAGAGGTAAGCCTCTTGTTCACTATATCATTATAGACACTTGAAGACATAACGTTGATTAGGGATTCAAAATTAATGTATGCTTGATTAACGTATTTATACCCTATCATGAATGGTATCTTAACGTTCCTAGGGTCACCTCTTTTTACTTTTGGATCAACTTTAGTGAAGGGAGAGCGAGGGTTATCAATTATGTTATGGTAATAAGCGATCTCTTCCTTAGTGACGAAAAGTGTTACGCTTTTAAGGGGTCATTAATCCTTAATTCATGTAAATGTGATCAAATAATGCCCTAAATCGTTCCTTTTGTCTTTTTAGGTACTTTTGAGAGGAATTCTGGAAAACATGCATATTTAGACGTTTTTGGAGCATAAAAGTGAAGAAAACGACAAAGTCTCAAAAGAAGCCGGAACTACTACCTGACGGCGTCAGAGTCACAAGGTGACGCCGTCAGCAAACGTTGACAAAAGAGTGAAAACCATTTTTCAAATGACTGGCCAGAAAGATTTGGAACTTTTACACCTGACGCCGTCAAGTGTTAATAATGTAGGCCGTCAGGTTATAAGTTAAAGAGTGACGGCCCAGAAGAATTTTGTAGGTGATGGCGTCAGAAGTGGATCTAGGCCATCTGAGAAACCTAGTGGCGGCGAGCTGACGGCGTCAGAACCTACAACCTGACGCCGTCAGAGTGTAAAATCTATATATAGTTTTCTATTTTTCATTCATTGTGTGGAACTTTGTGGGGAACTTTTGGCACCAAACCCTAAGACGAATTTTCTGTACTTTTTAGGGTTTCCAACCCTTGGAACCCTCATGCTTAATTGAAGATAAGTCCTCACTTTAATTTAATCAATATGTCTATGTGTTGGTTAATTATCTCTTTTGCTTGACTTTCAATTAACATGCTAGGCTAAATTCTTCTTGTGTTTGCTTAGATCTAATGAAACCTAACTATTAATTATTGATTGATTGATGTGTTGTTGTTTGTTGGGATGATTGTTCCATCGATGTTAGGCTCAAGAAAACTGGCTAACCTCCTTATATGGTAACCTGCTTGAACGTCTTGGGAAACATGTAGCCAAGGCATACTAGGCTATTAAGGTAGTATTTAACGCATGAGCCACTGTTTACAATCCCTATGGTTGTGCCATGCATGGCATAGGAGGAGATAAGAGCTCATAGAAGTGGAGAGATATGTATGCCACTCCATGAGTTATTAGGAATACACCCTTCATCCACACAAGTAATATACATATCAATTAACCGGTAAAAGATAGTTAGGGAGTAATGAAATCTAAGTAAACACACTTTTCTCCATATAGTTTTCACAACTAAATAGTTTAGTTATTTTATTTTATTTGCAATTGTAGTAATTTTGGGTTAGTTGACTAGCAACTAATTCCGCCCACTGCTTTCAAAAAATTATAAAAATACAAAAAAATCTTCCTTCACCCTTAGACCTATTAGAGTAGTTTTTCTATCCTAACGAACACTATTCCCTGTGAGAGAACGATCAATCCCCCGTACTTACCACTACAGTATACTACATCGGTCAGGTACACTGCCTGGTGGGGTTGTAAGCCTCTTGAGATCCCTTGAGAGGTAAAACATGTTGTAAGGTCACAAAACCACGCATCAAGTTTTTTGCGCCGCTGCCGGGGAATAGTTATTGTTTAGGTAGAATTTTTATTTTATTAGGTATACTCACTAGTTTCCTTTCTAGTGAGATTTTTATTTTATTTTTCTAGGATTTCTTTAGTCTATCTTATTTCTTCGTGTTTTTGTTCGTAACCATTACCATCCGCCATCATGGAAGGTGGTAACATCCTTGATCCCAACAACCCACTTCAACCAAACCACCCACCACAACCAAACCAACCTCCTAGACCCCGTACCTTAGGAGAGTATTCCCGACCTAGCCACCTTGGCTATCGCAACACCATTGAGCTCACTCAAGGAGCCAATGTCACTCCCTTGCGATCCGACACCATCCGGTTGGTGCAAAGCGGATGCGCATTCCATGGACTTCGTTCCGAAGATCCAAATCAACATCTCAAGGATTTCCTCAAAATCGTAGATTCCATAGACCTTGATGTTGCCACTCGAGAGACGACCCGATTGCGTCTCTTCCAATTCTCTCTACGGGACCAAGCTAGTCAATGGCTTGAGCGACTTCCCGCAGGATCCATCACCTCTTGGGATGATCTCACAACTCGTTTCCTTGCTCAATTTTTCCCACCGGGGAGAACTACCAAGCTAAGAAAGGATATCTTGATGTTTGAGCAACGTCGAGGCGAAACTCTCTACGGAGCGTGGATTCGATTCAAAGACTTACTCCAAAGAGTCCCTCATCATGGCATCAACCTCTGGCTTCAAATTCAAATCTTCTATGACCATGTTGACTACCACACCAAGCGTGCCATCGATCAAGCAGCCGGGGGCAGATTGCGTGATAGGAGCGCCGAAGAATCATGGGAAATCATTGAGGAGCTCGCATCCGACGATGATGAATTGTGGCAAATTTCCCACGATGTGCACACGGCAGTAAGCACATACTCATCACCTGACAAAGCCAACCAAATCACCGAGGGAAACATTAGTGAACTTGAGAGAAGGGTTGAATACCTTATGGAGAAACGAAGAAGACACTCGAGCCCACAAAGAGCAACTGTCAATTTGGTTTCGAGCATTAGGCATACACCATTATCCGAATCACCCCATAGGGAAGACACTAAACCCTTCCATAAGTGTACTCGCCCCAGCTCACCACCTCAAGAGCTCAGTCCAACATTCGAAGCTCAAATGAGAGAATACATATCTAAGCACTCCGAACGATTGGCTACATTTGAGGAGGCCATGTACAAGCAAAAGGAAAGGGTAGATGAGAAGATGACGGAAATGATGGGACTTTTGAGAGAGTACACAAAGACGAAAGCTCCGAATAAGGTGCTGATGCGGAAGAAGGCTGAAACTCCCCACAATAGATTTGTGAATACTATTTCCGTCATCCGAGAGGGCGAAGGTGAAAATACGAACAGGCTGGTAACTATGGAGGTCAATAAGATCGACCTCGTCCCACTCGACGAGGAAGACACCAATGGCCGCAAATGCAATTCAGGGGACGAAAAGGAGGCGCCCTCCGATGAGCGCCAAAAAGTGGAAACACCAGAGTCACAACAAGTAAGGCACTACCTAAAACACGAGATAAATAAGGAAACCATCGCTGATTGGGTGAAGAATTATCGACGTACTCATCTGCCTAATAAGGAGTCGGATAAGACAAAACCAAATGACGAGTCTGACACACTACCCGGAGGTCAGCTGTATGAAAGCCTCGTAAGACAAAAATTAGTCGCAAAGCAAGAGTTTCACGGGGTATTTGAAGTACCATGCCGCATTGGAAAACTCAAGTTCCTAGATGCAGTAGCTGACCAAGGTTCCGATATAAATTTGATGCCATTGTCCATTTATGCTCAACTAACCAATGAACAGCCTTCAATCACTCGTACCAAACTTTCCTTTTCAAAAAATTCGTATGAGTACCCGTTAGGAATTGCAGAAGATGTGTTAGTTAATGTTGCCGGATTCATGTATCCGGCCGATTTCATGATCGTTGAGAGAAGTGAGGCAAATATGCCAATAATCCTTGGATCACCATTCCTTGCGACCACAAGGGCACAAATCGATTACGAGAGCAATACTATCTGAATCAAAAAGGGGAAGAAAACAATAAGCTTCCCGACGATCCCACGGTATATAAGAGAAGCTAATCTAAGGATGGAGACGGAGGCGGACCCCAGTACACTCCGGGTAATGTTAGGGAAAAGATCCTCGCATGGGAGGCAAGGATTAAGAATTATAAGGAGAATGAGTTAGGAGAATGTATGAATGACAAAGGGGATTTAGTGGAGGATGAGAAGCAAATCAACAGCAACATTGGATTCACTAAAGGAGACTCAGTGCTCCTAAGGCATTTAGAAACAAAGGCACCCACCAAGAAACCGAGTCCTTGGTGGTACGGACCATTTACAATTAAAAGCCTATATCAGGATGGGATGGTTAGCTTGGTCAGCAAGAGAGGGGGTGAAGTTACTGCGAGCGTGGAACGATTGAGGTATCATCACCCAGATGATGGGGATTATGTATATCAAGGTTACGTCGTAATGAGAGATGAAGTCACGTAAGGTACGGTGACTTTGAGTCTAGCTACAAGACTCGTTAATAAAGAAAAGCGCTTCTTGGGAGGCAACCCATGCTTTGTGTGTTTGTTTGTTTGTTTATCTGATTTTATTTGTTTCCGTATGTAAGTTATATTTCTTGTTATTGATTCATGCTTCAAACTAAATTGTGAAAATGCTTTATTTTGTTTTTAACTTCGTCTTAACTACATATAAAGGTATTTTGCAAAAGCTAAGTGTAAGGGAAATATAAATCGGTTTATAAAGAACGAATGAACATGAATCATAAAAATGTAAATTAACATACATATTAGTATTTGTTTGAGTCAAATGCTTGTATCGAGTCATAATGAATTTTTGCAGGAATTCCAGGAATTAAGGTCTAGTTTTTCCAGAACTTTTCCCGGAAACTTAACATGAGAATTCTGTCAGATCATTCTGACGGCGTCAGGCATAACACCTGACGGCGTCAGGCTAAAATTTTCTGCAATTTTTGAAAGTTTTGTATTTCTTCCGGAAACATAAAAAGTTTTGTCAATTCTTTAACTTATAATCTCCAGGAATTCTGCAAAAATATTCATTCCACAAGCATTATATCCTATTATATAGATTATACCGCCAATTTTATGCGAGGTTGGCCTTTATCTTTTTCAGGTTAACAGGTTATTTTGGACAAGAAGACGATTATTATTTTGGAAGGGAAGCTTTGAGCGTTCATCTTTCTTGGAAGAAGATCTAACCATGTTACTTCACTATCCACATCAAACGATTCAGGGGAGTATTTGATTTCATTCTTTCATTTTATTTACTTTTACATCTTCTATTTGAACATTGGGGAGAATGTTCGGTTTAAGTGTAAGGGGGGGTAAATGAAGGCACCGTTGAGAATACAATTACGCTTGATGTTTTGCTTTGTTTGATAGTAAATTTGTAATAAAACCAAGAGAAATATTTGTTAGGGCAATTTTAGCGCCAATTTAAAATTTTTTACAACATTTAGAAGTGAAACCTTGATCTTAATGAGCGTCTCATGGATTGGAAATTGTATGACTAGCACAAAACCGTACCACTAAAAAATTTTCCAACCCAAATATGTGAGGTTCGCCCCTAGAGTTGGTAGGAAAAGCATCCATCTTTGGTGCTATGATGTGTGTACCGGTAGCATTTAGATTCTAGAACTTGCGTTAGGACCATCTCAAATCCACAAGTGAGACTACATTCGTGTAGTTAAGATGTACTACATGATAAGAGGCATTAGGATTAACCCATTGTTTTACACCCGTGTTTTTGTTATAATTACTTTGACTTCATTGGTCAAGTAATTCTCCCACACCTTTGCGTTGTACCTATTTTTGGTACACGATACCCCTAGTACACCCCTCCGAGCCTATCCTTTCGTTTCGACCTTTGAGCATCTTACTCAAAGTGAGAATTTGTTACACCCCACTAAATGTACACCCAAATCGCCTTAGCCTACCTTGTATGCACCCACCTTTGGTGCATTATTGTGAAAACATTTGTTAAACCCTTAGTTAATTATCCGGTCAATTACATGGTTGCTAAGTTAAGTCATATCCTTGTACATATTGTTTTGGGACGATTGGGACTCATGGGTAAAGTACTAGTGTAATGAAGTAATGGGGAAGAACAACATTATTACCCCCATACGTGCTAAATATTTTAAAAGTACTCCAAGTTTTTCGATTATCTTAATTCGAGTCATTAGAATAGTGATTGTAAAGTTATGTAAAGATTCAAGTGTAAGGGGAATGCAAATCCCCTATGATGTATTATTTTGGATGGTAGGGCAAGAGTGTATGAAAAAAAAATCGAAAAATCAAGAAAAATACAAAAAAATATGAAAAAGAAAGAAGAAAAACATACGGACTACCATCCCGTTTCCTTTTATGTTCCTTTTTAGTTTTTGTTATTTCATTTTTAGACTAAGATTGAGTCGAGTCTTGACTTAAGCAACGATGTAGAGTGCATGTATTTGATCATGATAATTAACTCGCCACCACTAAAATACCCTTTATTCCAACCAAACCGTGTTATCATATCCCTACACCTTACGTTACAACCCTTTATAAAGCCCTCTTTGATAGTTTATCTTAGGTGCTTACGCCTAGTGGAGGAGTAATTGATCCTTTCCCAAGCCTATGGTAATCTATTTGCTATGACAGGTAGTGAGTGTTATTTTCCGTTTCCATTTATGAGATATAAACTTTATGACATTTGAGAGATGTGAGAATCCAAACACTATTTGTGAGGTGCTAGTGTATGATTTCCGTGCTTGTTATGATTAGGGTCGAATAACTATTTGTTGTAATTACTTTTATATTCGTGTTAAATGACCCCTAACTCATATTTTGATTGGAATAAAAGCTCATTTTCTTGAGGACAAGCAAATCCTAAGTGTAAGGGTATTTGATGAGACGAAAAGTGTTACGCTTTTAAGGGGTCATTTAATCCTTAATTCGTGTAAATGTGATCAAATAATGCCCTAAATCGTTCCTTTTGTCATTTTAGGTACTTTTGAGAGGAATTCTGGAAAACATGCATATTTGGACGTTTTTGGAGCTTAAAAGTGAAGAAAACGACAAAGTCACAAAAGAAGCTGGAACTACTACCTGACGGCGTCAGAGTCACAAGGTGACGCCGTCAGCAAACGTTGACAAAAGAGTGAAAACCATTTTTCAAATGACGGGCCAGAAAGATTTGGAACTTTTACACCTGACGCCGTCAAGTGTTAATAATGTAGGCCGTCAGGTTATAAATTAAAGAGTGACGGCCCAGAAGAATTTTGTAGGTGACGGCGTCAGAAGTGGATCTAAGCCATCCGAGAAACCTAATGGCGGTGAGCTGACGGCGTCAGAACCTACAACTTGACGCCGTCAGAGTGTAAAATCTATATATAGTTTTCTATTTTTCATTCATTGTGTGGAACTTTGTGGGGAACTTTTGGCACCAAACCCTAAGGTGAATTTTCTGTACTTTTTAGGGTTTCCAACCCTTGGAACCCTCATGCTTAATTGAAGATAAGTCCTCACTTTAATTTAATCAATATGTCTATGTGTTGGTTAATTATCTCTTTTGCTTGTCTTTCAATTAACATGCTAGGCTAAATTCTTCTTGTGTTTGCTT
>LBNU01028930.1:1615-12352 GCA_014162995.1 Artemisia annua
GCTCCGTTACCGTAGGCTTCGGCTACTACGTAAGGTCCTTCCCATGTTGGTCCCAATTTCCCTTGGTATTCCGCTTTGCTTGCGCTGTTAAGTCGTAGGACATATTCGCCTGGCTTGAAACTCGAGGGCCGAACCCTGCTGTTGTAGTATTTTTCCAACTTTTGTTTGTACGTAGCTTCTCTAATGGAGGCTATTTCTCTTCTTTCTTCGAGTAGATCTAGATTCTCCCGAATCTTTTCCTCATTTTTCAAGGCCTCGAAGTTCATATGCGCTCCGTTTCCACGCTTATCTCTGAAGGGATGACAGCTTCTGTGCCATAAGTGAGACTGAAAGGTGTTTCCCCATGACTCGACTTGGGATGTGTCCTATGTGCCCAAAGAACTTGGGGCAATTCGTCCACCCACCCTTGGTGACTTCGTCCCAGCCTTCTTTCGATTCCATTAATAATGTCTCTGTTGGTGACCTCCACTTGGCCATTACCTTGGGGGTGGTACACGGATGTGAACGACTGTTTTATTTTAAGACCCTTGCAAAAAGTAGGAAACACCCCTTCAGCAAATTGCTTTCCATTGTCAGAGATGATAATATGAGGGACTCCGAAGCGGCAAACTATGTGTTCCCATACGAATTTCTCCATGTGTCTGCCCGTCACAGATGCCAAGGGTTTGGCTTCGACCCATTTGGTGAAGTAGTCGATAGCTACGACCAAAAACTTTATTCCTCCTGGTGCGACCGGCAGAGGTCCTACTATGTCAATTCCCCATTGGGAGAAAGGCCACGCGGATGTGACAGACGTCATATCTTGCTTTGGTAATCTTGGGACCTTCGAGTGGATCTGACACGCCTCGCATTTATGTATTATTTCCATTGCATCCCTATGCATTGATGGCCAGTAATACCCCAACTTCATAATTTTGGAGACAACGGAGCGGGGTCCTGCGTGTAGACTGCACGATCCTTCATGGACTTCAGTGATTATGTTTGTAGCCTGCATAGGTCCCACACAACGAAGCCATGGGGATAAGAAGGATCGTCTGTAGAGGTGGTCTCCTATTATCCTGTATTGAGGAGCTTTGACTCTGATTTTCCTTGCAAGCTTTGGGTCCTCCGGTAGAATACCGCTTATTAAGTACTCTCTGATCGGAGTCATCCAATTGGTTTCTTCCTCGGATATAACATCCGATACTTCCTTTCTTTGGATAGATCTGTCTGTTAACACTTCAACCAGAACTTCTTTTGTTAAGTGAGCGAAGGCCATGGAGGCTAATTTGCTTAACGCATCTGCCTTCTTGTTTTGGTTTCTTCGTACGTGTTCAATGGTGAAGGATTCAAATCCCTGTAGGATTTCTTTTGCTTTATCCAAATACTGTTTGATGGTGGACTGCCTTGCCTCGTAGGAACCTTTGATTTGATTAGCGACCAGCTGCGAGTCAACGAAAATCAAAAGGTTACGCACCTCCATGTCTTTAGCTAGGCGTAGGCCTGCTAACAGAGCTTCGTATTCAGCTTCATTGTTAGTTGCCTCAAACTCGAATCGCAGCGCATAAGTATACTCTTTTCCTTCTGGGCTGATTAGCATCAACCCTGCTCCAGAGCCATCGGAGCTTGAGGCTCCATCTGTGAATAACTTCCAGCTATCCTCATTTCTCGAAGACTTCTTCTTAGGAGGTTCCTTATCATTCCCTGGCCCGGAAGGGGTTTCAGCTAGGAAGTCTGCGAGTATTTGACCCTTAATGGAGTTTCGCCCCTTGTATTCTATTTCATGCTCTCCCAATTCGATGGCCCATTTAGACACCCTCCCCGACTTCTCGGGCTTCGATAGTATTTGTTTGATGGGCTTATCAGTTAGTACTGTGATTGGGTGAGCTTGAAAGTACCTTCGAAGTCGTCTTGCGGCGTGAACTAGAGCGAGAGTTAGCTTTTCCAACTCTGGGTAATTCAACTCAGCCCCTTGTAAAACCCGACTCACAAAGTAGATCGGAACTTGCCTCTTTTCTCTTTCTGCCAGGAGTACTGCACTAATACTTTCATGCGAGGCTGCAATGTACATATACAGTACTTCTCCATTAATTGGGGCTGTGAGTGTTGGTAGTATTTCCATGAACTCTTTCAACTTTTGAAAGGCAGCTTCAGCTTCGACACTCCATTGAAAGGTTTTCTTATCCATACATCCTTTAAGTATCTTAAAGAATGGTAGTGATCGATCTGCACCCTTCGACAAAAACCTGCTCAATGCTGCCAGCTTTCCGTTTAGGCTTTGTACCTCCTTCAATGTCTTTGCGGCTTGTAGGTCGGTGATGGCTTTTACTTTTGAAGGGTTTGTTTTGATTCCTTGCTTTGTGATCAGGTGTCCCAGGAATTGCCTTTCTTCAACACCGAACGAACATTTCTTCGGATTGAGCTTCATATTTATGGCCCTCAGCTGGTTGAAAGTTTCTTGAATGTCAGAGAGTAAGTCTTCCTCTGTCCTACTCTTTATGACCATATCGTCAACATATGCCTCCAAATTCCTTCCTATTTGCTTGTTGAAGGCTTTGTCTACCAGACGCTGGTAGGTTGCCCCTGCATTTTTCAAACCGAAGGGCATCTTCTTATAGCAATAAATGCCTTTTCCTATGTAAAAGGCCGTTTTTTCTTCGTCTTCTACTGCCATTTGTATCTGATGGTATCCCTTGTAGGCGTCCAAAAAGCATTTTAGGCGAAACCCTGATAAGGATTCTACCTTCCAATTTATTTCTGGGAGGGGATAACAATCCTTTGGACATGCTTTATTAATGTCAGTAAAATCAACGCGCATACGCCACCCTCCGTCACTTTTCTTTACCATAACTGGATTAGCTACCCATGTTTGGTACTTGACTTCTCTGAGTATACCCGCTTGTACTAAATCATCTACTTCTTTGCAGGCTGCGGCATTTCTCTCAGGCGCAAGGCTTCGGCGTTTTTGTTTGATAGGTTCAACGTGCTTGAACTCGTTGAGTTTGTGCTCCGTTCCGAAAGGCTTGCCATCAATCACAAGACTTCTCGGAACCCCTGTCATATTGGAGTATGTCCATGCGAAGATATCCTTGTTGTCCTTCAAGAGTTTTTTCAGGCTTGTCTTGAAGGTAGAAGGGAGTTGTTTTCCGATTA
Organism: Artemisia annua; assembly: GCA_014162995.1. NCBI lineage: Eukaryota > Viridiplantae > Streptophyta > Magnoliopsida > Asterales > Asteraceae > Artemisia > Artemisia annua. Next base: position 4,748 of record LBNU01028930.1, read on the forward strand.
CTACTGTTTGCTCCGGATGGAGCTCGTTTATCACTATACGTTCTTCAGCGTCTCCACAGCTCAAAATAGCCTTCGGAGGCTCCTGGGGATTTTCTTTAACCTTCTTTCCCGCCTCCGGTGTCCTTTCTTTGTTGTAGTTGGATAGTACGGTTCCTATCCCATTGGCTGTTTGGAACTTGATTGTTGCATGTATGGTGGATACTAAAATGCCCATCTTCTGCATGGGGTTCTCCCTATTAACAGATTATAAGGAGAATCTGACCTTACGATTGCGAAGGTAAGGGTTTCCGTTCTTGCCAATCGGCCTTCACCAATGGTTACGTCTAGGGAAATTTCCCCTTGAGGCCACGAGTGTTCCCCCGAGAAGCCTACTAAAGGTACCTTCGAATCTACCCTTTGCGATCTTATGGAAGGTTTGAGTTTCAGGAAACAGTGTTCGTATATGATCTCGCAAGAACTTCCACAGTCCATGTAGGCTCTATTAACTTCTCGATTGAAGATGAGGACCTTTATGACTACAGGGTCATCTGAGGGAGGCTGATCCACTAGGGGTGGAAACGTCACCTCCCCGACATTGGTTGTTCCTTCCTCCACTTCTTTTCTTTTCTGACTCGTGCTTCCCCAGCGAATCATAAGGATTGGGGCCTCCTGGACGTAGTCTTTAGCGCCGGTGACCTTTTCTTTTCCTTTTCTTACGCCTTTTATTAGGTGCATCAGCTGTCCTGATTTGACAGCTTCCTCTATTTGCCTATTCAATTCTCTGCAGCTGTTCGTTTCATGTCCAAAATCTTCATGGAAGTGGCAGTTTTTAGTCATGTCCCGATTCCTTCCGTTGCTCGTCATGCGAGGAGGGGGTTCGAAAACCTTTGCTACCTTCTCGGTAGCCAAGATTTCTCTCGGGGACTTCGTCAGGCTTTCCCATAAACCAGGGTTCGGACCCTTATTGTATGGAGTAAACCTGTTGTTGCTTTTGTGTTTGTTCCTTGATCCCTCCCACGAAGACTGCTTCGTTCCTTTATTATTCTCCACTGGAGCTCCATTGGTAGACACCTCTTTGGCCTCTATCCACATGTATGTTTTTTCCATCAGGCCTTTGTAGGTTGCCGGAAGGTCTGTGGATAAGAATTCCACAAGGTTCCGGTTGCGTAGACCATGAACGAAGCCAGAGATGCGTTGTTCTTCATGTAAGCCTAGGATCTGCAGAGTTTCGTCGGTATACCTAGTAACGAAATTTCTTGTGCTTTCGTTCTCCTTCTGTTTAATGTTGTGCACCGTGAGGTGTGTTCTTGTAAACTTCTTCTGTTGGCTGAAGTGAGATCTAAACTTAGCCTTCAAATCATCGAGGTTGATGATACTTCCCAGTTTCTGCCCATTCCACCAAATGCGTGCGGAATCTCGGAGGGTATACGTAAACATGTGACAGGCTACGGGCATGACCCATTTCTGCTTTCTTATGGCTCCTTCGAACAAATGCAGGAAGTTATCTGGGTCCCCCTTTCCATCGTAGGTACCTATATGTGAAGGAATCTTTAAACCATCCGGCAAGGGATAGTCTTCGATCCATCTTACAAAAGGTGTCGTGGGGCCTGCAGGCTCTACGTATGAGTGGGCGTAAGGTGGTATGTTTGCGGGAACATTATGGTATGGGTTATAAGGAGGGGGTACTCCCGAAGAAGGTTGGTTAGTGTAAAAAGGATAGGGTGTGCTCGTATTTGGAGGGTAGCCATTGTACATGGTATACGGAGGGTATAACATGGGCTGATTATAGGGTACGGTAGTTTGTGAGGGATACTGATTTCCAGGTTGCCCATTCATGGAGGGATAAAGGTTCGGAGGATAGCTTTGAGCCGGGAACTGGGGGTACAGGCCCATAGGAGGGAGATTTCCTCCTACGTTGAACGAACTTGGATTACCTCCCACACCAGATGCGTGGGAGGGCTGCAAGGGAACCCCTCCTTCGGTTCTCCCCAGATGTGCTGCTAGTAGTGGAGGTAGATTTACCTCCGGGATTTCCCTCTGTTGACTCCTTCCATTAGAGCCTTCGGCAATGGTTCCTTCCCTCCTAGTGGGAGTTCTTTCGGGGACTCCTTCAAAGCCCACACTCCTTCCTCCAGTCCTTCGGCTCAAAGGAGACCCAACACGCAGTATGGGATGGTGAGCCTTAGGGACCGAAGGCCTCGGTTCCATTTCGATCTCCTCATCATACTCATCGCTGGAGTATTCCAGCTCTCTTCGCATCTCCGTGTTTCTACCCTGCCTCCTCCGGGCCCTTAACAAGGACTCTAGCTCTTCGTAGTTAGCATCGACGAAGGCTGGGCTGATGATGGGCTCTGGATTAGCTGACGTTGATGCGTGGTGGTTGGGTGTTATTTCAAGGTTAGATCGTGTGGTAAAGGTAGAGGCCGTGATTGGCGGAAGGTTGTTGGTGTCAGTTACGGGTAAAGGGGTTAAAGACGAGAAACCCGGTGGGGGTGTAATCTCTCTTTCTGTATTCATGCCGGTATAATAGCGAATATATTTGACTTGGTTATTCTACTTGGAAATAACGGGACTAATTGTAGCGTGTCCCACGGATGGCGCCACTGATTGTACAATAATTTGCACTATCAGGCCTTCGATGGGGATCAAAGGAAATGAGGGGTGTTGGGATTACGCCAAGCTTGGAGATAACCTGAAATAAGAAATACTAAAACACTACGTTAAGTGATTGCGCAGGGGTTGGACCCTGCGAACCACCTCCGGCGTGTGAATAAGTGATCGGTATGAGAATTTAAGTGTAAATGTAGTAAAGTAAGGTGAGAGATTGCATACCAGAACTGAAACTCGTCCAAGACTATTTATAGGGGAAGAAAACAGCCTTGGGGAGTGTTTCCACGTTTATAGGAGATCATGGGGGCGTCCCACGATTTTATGGCTAACCGCTAGGGTTTGATGTCCACTCCTCCTGAATTACCGGGTCAGTCAAAGAGGAAGAGAAAACATGGATAAGACAGGGGACGTGGGTAAGATTTGGTCTTGCCCTCTTTCTGTCTTATGTTCGTTGGAGAGTACCCCGAAGGGCTTATTCCTTCGTTTGGCGATTCCCAGCTGGTAACTAGATCATGAGAGATTAGTTTTACGCCCAAGAAGGTTTTAGGAGGCTAGCTAGAGCCTTCGATCATGTAGGTTTCGATCAATACCAAAGGGTGATCCTTCGAGCTGATCGGAGGGTACAACATCAGGTACTAAAGATCAAACTTTTTAAACTCTTAAAGAATTTATAGCCCTTGTTGAAAACCAACTAAACAAAAAGGTTAAAGGGATAAGGTGTGATAATGAACTACCCACTATGTTTTGGACTGAAGCAGTAAGCACTGCTTGCTATGTTTTGAATATGGTAATGATCACAAGACCTCATAACAAGACACCTTATGAACTGCTGACTGGGAAAATACCTACCATTAGTTACTTTAGGCCTTTTGGATGTCATGTGACCATTTTGAATACAAGTGATCACCTAGGAAAGTTTGAAGGGAAGGCTAATGAGGGGTATATTGTTGGATATTCAGCTCATAGTAAGGCTCACAGGGTATATAATTTGTCTGCTAAAAAGATAGAGGAAACTCTTAACCTGAGATTTCTAGAAGAGAAACCTAATGTTCAGGGTAAAGGTCATGATTGGTATTTTGACCTTGACTATTTAACAGATCATTTAGGTTATACTAGATTCAAATCTAACCAATCTGCAGGTACACAAGAGTCCCCAACTAACAATGCAAGTACCCTGGATGATGATTCAGAGTGTGATGAACAATCTATTGTTGTTCCTTCTTTTCCAACTACCATTCCAGGTTCTCAAGACAAAGTTGATTCTGGTGTGGATAATTCAAGTTATGCAGAAGATCTTGCTAGGCTTCAAAAGCAAGAACATGCAGCAAATGAAGAAGCTGAGAGGCTTGGTTTTGAGTTTGCAAAAGATACTGAGGCACTCTTGAGACAAGCTGCTCTTGACACCCGCAAGAACATGGATTCTGCTGATCATGGTTCGGTTCCTGCTGATGGTTCTCCTGTTGTTGCTGCTGATATCAATTCTGCTGATGGTATTTCTGCTGGAGTACCTGGTTCTGCTGATCATTCCACCATTCCAACTGGTCCATCCCCAACCTTTGATGAACCTTTTACAAGGTTTCCAAGCCCCACAGACCTTGGCAATCATCAACAAAGTGCGGGCATTTTCAACTCTTCTTCATATGATGATGATTTTGCTCCAACTCTGACCAATCTTCAGTCAACTGTAGAAGTTAATCCAAACCCTACTAAGAGGATAAACACTATTCATCCTCAATCCCAGATTCTTGGAGATCCCAATGCCATGGTTCAAACAAGGAGTACAGTGAAAAAGACAAAGTTTGGTGAATGTGCTTTTATCACTTACATCACTACACAGAAAAGGCAGATCAACAACATTGTTTGTTTGCTTGTTTCCTATCTCAAGTTGAACCAACCAGTATTGCACAAGCACTTGGAGATCCTAGTTGGGTAGAAGCCATGCAGAAAGAAATGCAACAATTCGAAAATCAAGATGTTTGGGTACTTGTGGATCTTCCTAAAGGAAAGTTTGCTATTGGTACTAAATGGATTCTAAAGAACAAAAGGGATGCTAGGGGTATTGTGGTTAGAAACAAGGCAAGATTGGTTGCTCAAGGTTTTAGAAAAGAAGAAGGAATTGATTATGATGAAGTCTTTTCACCTGTGGCAAGAGTTGAGGCAATTAGGCTATTTTTGGCATTTGCCTCCTATATGGGATTTGTGGTCTATCAAATGGATGTGAAGAGTGCTTTCCTCTATGGCAAGATTGATGAGGAAGTCTATGTCACTCAACCTAGGGGATTTGAAGACCCTCAGCATCCAAAGAAGGTGTACAAAGTTGTGAAAGCATTATATGGACTTCATCAAGCACCCAGAGCATGGTATGCAAGATTGTCCAACTTCCTTTTGGAGCATGGTTATAGAAGAGGTGCTATTGATAAAACCCTCTTCATCAAGAAGAATTCCAGAGATATCATCCTTGTTCAAGTTTATGTGGATGATATCATCTTTGATTCAATAAAGGAATCTTGGTGCAGAGAGTTTGAGACCTTAATGAAGAGTGAATTTCAAATGAGTGCTATAGGAAGCTTACCTTTTTCTTGGGTCTACAAGTGAAACAAAATCCTGAAGGGATATTTTTTATCAGCCAGGATAAATATGTGAAAGACATTCTCAAAAAGTTTAATTTTGAGAATATTTGGACTGCAACTACACATTATGAACCACCTAGGCCTAAGAATCAGAATGAACCTGATGAAGCTGTGAATGTTCACCTATACAGATCCATGATTGGTTCACTTATGTATTTAACAGCTTCAAGGCCTTATATCACATTTGCAGTTAGTGCTTGTTCTAGACATCAAGTCACACCATTGACTTCCCACCTAAATGCTGTTAAGAAAATCTTTAAGTATCTTAAAGGCCAGCCTAAGTTAGGTCTTTGGTACCCAAGAGATTCTCCTTTGGTGTTGGAAGCTTATAGTGACAGTGATTATGCTGGTGCCAATCTTGATAGAAAGTCCACTACAGGAGGTTGTCAATTTCTTGGAAGAAGGTTAATTTCTTGGCAATGCAAGAAGCAAACCATTGTGGCTACCTCATCTACTGAAGCAGAATATGTTGTTGCTGCCAATTGTTATGGACAGGTGCTTTGGATCCAAAATCAAATGCTTGATTATGGGTACAACTTCATGAACACCAAAATCTATATTGATAACCAAAGTACCATTTCCATAGTTAAAAATCCAGTATTTCATCAAAGAACTAAGCACATTGAAATTAGGCACCATTTTATTAGAGATGCAAATGAGAAACACTTAATATAGGTGCTTAAATTCATACTGATGACAATCTGGCTGATTTGTTAACAAAAGCTTTTGATGGACCTAGGTTTAACTAAGGTGATCCTTCGAGCTGATCGGAGGGTACATCATCAGGGGCCTTATTTATAGGCCTGATTGTGACTTAATGAGAAGTTAATGTAATTATATGGGGGACGATTGGAATGTAAGAATTCAAGATATTTACTAAAGACCGCGTTGATCATTAGAAGATATTTTGCTGAGAAGAGGTTTCTGCTGATGGGTGGTTTCTGCTGTTTGTCTGTCAATTCCGCTGATTGACTTTCAATGTTGCGGATACATATGTCTCCGGTGACCACGGTCAAACAACTTTGGATTCTGCGGATTGACCAACTGTTTCTGCGGATTGACTTTTGGTTGCTGCTGATGGTTAAAAATTGGGTTTTTATTTTGGGAAAACAGTAAAGTTAAAATTGGTCAAAGATTCTCTCCGAGATTCTTGTCAATTAACTACCACGATTAGGTAACTACTATTATTAACCTAACGTGTGTATCCCATGACCAAAATAACTAATTCACTCTCTTTAAATACCCAAACCCATTTCAGAACTTCTCAATATTCATCACTCAATCTTACAAAACATCAATGGCGGTTCTTCAATTCAAAGGCGATCACAATAAAATTGCATTCTTGGAACGCGCAACTGGACATAAAGGATATGAGATATTTGCACCCATGATTGAATTCTTGCAAAGATTAAACCTTCGATATGCTCTTACACACTACCCATCAATTGTTCATAAATCCCTGGTATTAATTAAGCATGAGGGTTCCAAGGGTTGGAAACCCTAAAAAGTACAGAAAATTCGTCTAGGGTTTGGTGCTAAAAGTTCTCCACAAAGTTCCACCCTAATGAATGAAAAATAGCAAACTATATATAGACTTTTACACTCTGACGGCGTCAGGTTATAGGGTCTGATGCCGTCAGCCTACCGCCATAAGGTTTTTCGGATGGCCTAGATCCACTTCTGACGCCGTCACCCTTTGTTGCCTTCTGGGCCGTCACTCTTTAAATTTCAACCTGACGGCCTACCACCAATAACACCTGACGCCCAAATCTTTCTGGCCCGTCATTTGTAAAATGGTTTCCACTCCTTTGTCAACGTTTGCTGACGGCGTCACGTTGTGACTCTGACGCCGTCAGGTAGCAATTCCAGCTTCTTTTGAGACTTTGTCGTTTTCTTCACTTTTATGCTCCAAAAACATCCGAATATGCATGTTTTCCAGAATTCTTCTCAAAAGTACCTAAAATGACAAAAGGAACGATTTAGGGCAATATTTGATCACATTTACACGAATTAGGGCTTAAATGACCCCCTAAAAGCGTAACACTTTTCGTCTCATCAGAATGTCCAATCGTTCCCCGAGCCTATTCTTTTCATGGTTGGTATTGTTGACCACTGGGAGGGTTCCCCCATGAAGCCTAAAATATTTTGTGATGGAAAAAGTATGTACACTCTTATTTAATTAAATTTAATCAACTTATCTGATGATATTTATCTTCTTTCTTTCGTTTTGCAGAAATGTCCTTCCGCAATTTTGTTGTTGCTGATGGTGCCAGAGAGGCTAGCTTCCTTCCAAGGAACCCTGATGAAGTCAGCTATGGAGTTGGCTCACCCTCCGTGTCAGTCAACAATCAAGAGGGAGATGCCCAGGTGGTGGAGCCTATAGCTT
>LBNU01028930.1:16118-88315 GCA_014162995.1 Artemisia annua
CCTAGAGCCTTCGATCATGTTAAGGTTTCGATCAGTACCCGGAAGGGTCGATCCTTCGAGCTGATCGGAGGGTACATCAATCAGGGCCTTATTTATAGGCCCTGATTGTGACTTAATGAGGAAGGTTAATGTACATATATATGGGGACGATTAGAATGTAAGAATTCAAGATATATTACTAAAGACCGCGTTGATCATTGAATGATATTTTGCTGAGAGGGTTTCTGCTGAATGGGTGCGTTTCTGCTGTTTGTCTGTCGAATTCCCTGACTTGACTTTCAATGTTGCGGATACATATGTCTCCGGTGACCACGGTCAAACAACTTTTGAGATTCTGCCGATTGACCAACTGTTTCTGCGGATTGACTTTTGGTTAGTGACTGGGATGGGTTAAAAATTGGGTTTTTATTTTGGGAAAACAGTAAAGTTAAAATTGGTCAAAGATTCTCTCCGAGATTCTTGTCAATTACACTACCACGATTTAGTAACTACTATTTATTAACCTACACGGGTGTGTATCCCATGACCAAAATAAATAATTCACTCTCTTTAAATACCCAAACCCATTTCAGAACTTCTCAATATTCATCACTCAATCTTACAAAACATCAATGGCGGTTCTTCAATTCAAAGGCGATCACAATAAAATTGCATTCTTGGAACGCGCAACTGGACATAAAGGATATGAGATATTTGCACCCATGATTGAATTCTTGCAAAGATTAAACCTTCGATATGCTCTTACACACTACCCATCAATTGTTCATAAATCCCTGGTTAAACAATTCTGGGCTACTGCTACAGTGCGAACTAATGAGAGTCAATCTACAGAGATTGCAGCTACCATTGATGGGATAGAATATGTGGGGTGCATCACCCTTTAACACCTGCTATGTTGCCTTATGGCAATGTGGCTGCTGGTGAGGGTGATGCTGCTGGTGGTGCTAATCCACCTTCCCCTGATGCTGCTGATGCAAATGCACCAGTTGCTGCTGATGATGGCACATCCACAGCTGCTGATGCTGGGCCATCCATTGTTGCTGATACAACTACATCAGTTGCTGCGGATAACCAGCCACCACCATCCCCAAGACCTATTGCTTCTGATGAGCAACCCAATGTCCCTGTGGAACCAGTTCATTCTGCTAGTGAGGATGTTGGTGACCTTTCATACCCTTCTCCTAGGCTCATAGATGATCTAGTGACTCCCAGTCCCACTAATGTGACAGAGGCACCCATAGATGAGCCCTTCATTGAACCTAGGGTTGCCACTGAGGAACCTAATGTTGAACCTATGTTTACATCTGTGTTTGAGTCCCATAGTGAGCTATCTACTTTCCAAAGACAGGAGACTTCTAGTCCAATTAGAGAGTCTTTTGTTGAGGAAATCCATACTGCTGATGGTCTCCATGTTTCTCCTGATAGGTCCTATGAAGCTCCCAAGTCACCAGGTAATCCTGCTGATGGAGCTGAGGACCCTGTTACTCTCACAAATATATATGCTTTGCTCAACAGGTATGTCAATGAAGTTGGTGATCTGAAAAAGGAGCTTGCAGATACAAAGACAACACTTGGTGGTGAAATCCTTCAATTGACTGAGAGGGTTCAGTATTTGGAAGCTCAGCTAGGGAAAAAGAGGAAAAGGAAGCTTGTGATTGAATCAGAGGACGAGCAAGAGGATATGGATTTGGATCCTCTTCATGTATTGGCAGATGCATCCTTGGCTCAGCAAACCCCTTCACCTTCTCCTACAACTGCTGATACTCAAAAGCCAAAGGGACCCATTTTGGTTCAAAGGAGAAAGAGAAGAAAATATCTAAGCAAGAGTTCAGGAGTGTCATCAAGTGATCAGACTTGGTTTACTATTGATGCTGAAAGTTCAGAGGTGCCCATTGTTGAAGCTGTTCAAGCTGATCTTGGCAATAAGGCATATAAGGATGAAGTTGCTGCTGAAACTCTCAAAGTTCCTGGTGATCAACCATCAAATGCTTCAATTGATGATACAGTGGTTCAAATTGATTCTGCTGTTGGTGGTGAATCAATGGATGTTGATCCTACTCATGGTGTTGCTTCTGACCTTGGACATGCTTCTCAAGTTCAAGATACACCTACTGTTGAACATTCAAAAGAAGCTTCCACACTATTTGTTGCAGGACAAACATTTGTGGTTTCTTCTGATTCTTCTGATGCTGATGTTCAACCTTCTACTGCTCCTGCTNATCAAATGCTTCAATTGATGATACAGTGGTTCAAATTGATTCTGCTGTTGGTGGTGAATCAATGGATGTTGATCCTACTCATGGTGTTGCTTCTGACCTTGGACATGCTTCTCAAGTTCAAGATACACCTATTGTTGAACATTCAAAAGAAGCTTCCACACTATTTGTTGCAGGACAAACATTTGTGGTTTCTTCTGATTCTTCTGATGCTGATGTTCAACCTTCTACTGCTCCTGCTGTTGCCCATACACCTGTTGTTGGTATTTCTACTGGTGATGATTCTCACATCAAGGATTCTGCTGTTGACACTCTGCAAGGTGTTTCTGCTGGTCAACCTTCTACAGAGGTTCCCACCGTTGAGGATTCTACTGTCACTTCAATGGTTTCTCATGATGCTGCTCATATCACTGTTCCTCCTGTTGCAATTCCCACTGCTATTTCTACTGACAAGGAACAGGTCACTTTGGATGAGGAAGATCTTGGTTCTGTTCTTGTATCTGAGCAAGAAAAACTTGAGCAAGCAAGACTCCTGCAAGAATATGAAGATAAAATGAGGAGTAGAGCCTTGGCTCAGGAGCTGCAGGCTAAGTTTGATACCGAGTTCCAAAAGGCTACAACCACATATGTCTCTACTTTGCCTATTGCTAGACAAAGAGAATTGGATGCTTCTGTTTCTGATTTTGATGAGTCTGATTGGATGCAAATTGGAGCTAAGGTGATTGCCAATCCAGTACTTGCTCAAGAGATTCTTGGTACTAATGTTGCTGTTGAAGACTATCCGGCCAGGATGGTTGAGATAATGAAGCAGAGGAAGAGAGCAACAGATGAGCAGAAAGCCAAAGCAAAAAAGGATAGGCCTCCTACCCAAGCAGAGCAGAAGAGACAAATGAGAGAGTTTGTGAAAAATCAGAGTAGTGCTGTTTATACTACTGGCTGGAGTACAGCCTATGTTTGGTCCTTGAAAGATGAAGAGCTGGTTCTACAGTATAACAAAATTATGTCTTGTCTTCATCGAGCTGGCATCTATCCTTATCAGAAGCCTGTGTAGAGTCTAACTTTGGAGGAGCCTCCTTCTAAAAGACTTAAGATTGGTTCTTCTGTTGCTGCTGAGACATCAAGTTCTCCTAACAAACTTGATTCTGCTGAGACTCTTATTACTGCTGATGACTCCATTCCTACGGATAGTGGTTCTATAGCAGCTGTTCATTCCTCAGTTTCTGCTGAACAAGTTTCTGCTAAACAAGTTTCTGCTGGTGTGTCTTCTACTATTTCTGCTGAGGAGTCCACTCCTGTTCTTGCTGTTGATCCATCTTCCAGATCTGCTGATAAAGGAAAGGCTCCCATGGTAATGGAGGATCCTGTTCGTAAATCAAGAACCANCAAGTTCTCCTAACAAACTTGATTCTGCTGAGACTCTTATTACTGCTGATGACTCCATTCCTACGGATAGTGGTTCTATAGCAGCTGTTCATTCCTCAGTTTCTGCTGAACAAGTTTCTGCTAAACAAGTTTCTGCTGGTGTGTCTTCTACTATTTCTGCTGAGGAGTCCACTCCTGTTCTTGCTGTTGATCCATCTTCCAGATCTGCTGATAAAGGAAAGGCTCCCATGGTAATGGAGGATCCTGTTCGTAAATCAAGAACCAAGAGACAGATGATGGAAGATATGCTTGGTGAGGAAGCTGCTAAGCAACTAGATGCAGAACAATAAGCTGAAGTTGCAGCTAAGACTAAACAAGCAGAACTTGAAGCTGCTCTGGCTAAACAAGCAAGGATAGAGATGGATGCATCATTGGCACAACCTTCAACTATTGACATCCCACCTACTGTGGCTACTACTGATGTTCCATTGTCTTCTCCCAAAGCTGCTGATGAGTCAGAAGTACCTGAAGTTGAACCACCTTCTCCTCCTCACACAGCAATCTATACTCCTGGAAGAAGGATGAAACGCATGGCTACAAGGAGAGGTTATTCTGGACAGGTTGATTTAGAGGCTGAGGATAGCTCATTTCTTGAGGAAGGGTCTGTTGAAGATTTTCCAGAAGGTTCTTTTAATGTGTTGGTCCACTGGGAGGTGACTGATGGGCAGGTCAATACCATACATAGGCTAGATAAGTCCTCTATGCATTTCACCTTTTTGCAAGAGATTCTGCATCTTGTGGATAGGCATGATCTAATCACACTTTATGGCCTGGTAACCAAGTACTATTCCACTCATACTGCTGAAGGTGCTGGACTCTATTTGTTGGGTGATCTTCAAGTGCTCTTTGATTCTGAGTCTTCCACTGGTGTTGGTTTTCCAGTTTGGAAGAATAATCATAAGTGGAAAGTCTGTAGCTAGAAGTTCTATCCTACTTATGTTCATGTGGTGGGAACTTCAACTGGTCTTAATGTATCTATGTTCTTGGACAAAGATTATCCTTTGTCAGTAAGCCTTATGGAGAAGCTGCTTAGACATAAGTTGGAAGTTCCTCCCAATCCAGTTGGGAATGATAGAACTCTTGCTGAACAATTGATTCATTTGATCAAGTCTAGGATTCGGACACACAGAGCTACTTGATCTTGGTATTCTGTATTTTTGTATTTTTCTTTTATTTCTTTCCTTTATTTGTTTATTAGTTAAAAAAAATTACTAACTTTTCTTTGTATAGTTGCCATTCTTTGTTGTATACAAGTTTTGTGTTGGTTCATTACCACACCTTAAATGGTAATTAACTCACCATGATGTTGACTGTTCCATCAAAGAGTTGGCTAGTCCAAAGGGTACGACTTTGGTAAAGACATAACAAATCCGTTGATAGCTGTAATAGTTTGCTAAAAACTATTGGGTACTCAACTCACCCATGCTTCACAGCTGAGCGTTGAAATGGTTTTCAATTCACCATGGATCTTATGATTTGGAAATCCAAAGAATTGACTAGCCCATAAGTATATGGCTTGTGGTAAAGGCAGTGGAAAACCATATTTGGTTATTGATTCACCAAGGTACTTTCTTACCAAAGAATTGACTAGTCCTGAGCAAACGGCTACAGGTAAAGACATGTCAAATCCGTTTATGGCTGTGATGATTTGCCAAAAATCATTAGGGTATTTCAACACACCAATGATTCATGTTCTAAGTGTTGGACTGGTTACTAGTTCACCAGGGTGATGTCATGATTCCACCAAAGGACTAGCTAGCCCAAGAGTGAGTAGCTACTTGGTAAAGGCTTATCAAATCTACTCATGTAGCTGTTGGTTCTGGTTGCTGCTGCTAGAGGAGTTGCTGCTGGTTCCTTGCTCTTCAAAGATAGTTACTTGTTGCTGCTGATATATAGCATTGGTTGCTGCTGGTACTTCATTTTGCTACACATGTTAAAGTCTTAATCCTCATGATTTGCGAGTTAAAGATCTATCAAGAAACTTGAAGTTAACCTAGTCAAATTCAAGTTTAGGGGAGGATTGTTAGGAATTATTGGTTTCTGCTGAAGAATAATGCTGATAGGTTCCTGCTGAAGCTTTAGTGGTTTCTGCTGACAATATGGTTCCTGCTGATATCCGGTTCCTGCTGATATAGTTCATCCGTAGGAATGCTATAGAACGGATATGTTTAGTTTATTTTAGGACAAGATATAGAATATCTTTTATAGTGTTACATTATACGTTTCTTGTAAGAAGGGTTTAGGGTTTCTTGTAGTATAAAAGGAACCCATGGCCTATGGCCTATGCATGAGGTACGATTTACAAAACAATCTTTAATGATTAATAAAGATCCATAGAGGATCACGCATTATTAGTTATTCGTGTTTGTATTTAATTTCCGCTATAATACAAGTTTCATATAGTGTGCTTGTGATTACATTGACATACTATCGATCCATAGGCTCAAAGATCTATCAAGGTTTAGATCCTACATTATTTTATAATCAAATAAAAGTTACAGTAAGTAAATTGGAACAAAACTGAAAGTTAGTTGCTATTTAGAAAAGTTATCTGAAGACGTATTTGTTTCTTACTATAAATATTGTTACCAACATGAAACGCAAATGACGGGGTTTCATGTGAGGCTTCAAAATAGCCCGACCCAAAAAAAAAATTAGCCCACCTGAAACTTTGTCATGCTTTCCTTTCAATTAATAAAATAAACATTTATAAAACGCCTCCAAAACTATGTAACGAATTATTGAAATTACATTAAATTTCTACTACTTACGACTTTTTTTTATGTAACAAACTTTATTTATATAAAATCTAACAATCGATTTCTATAATAGAAAATAAAGTTATACCACCGAAAAAGCCTCTAGATTACGAATAAAACAAGCCTAATATTAATATGCTTTTGACGTACGTACGATTTTTTACAAAATGTTGCCTAAAGTTTATTTAAAAATGTATTCAATAAAAAAAAAGTTACGATAACCACTTTGTACTTTTAGCTATTTAGGATTTCTTTAAATAACAATCTTTATTTATCACATATTTGATGAATATCTACCGATTTCCTTAAAAAAATGTTGTTGAAAAAGCATTCAAATTGCGAATAAAATGAGCACAATATTGCAATACTTTTTACTTATGTACGATTTTATATATAATGTTGAACTAAAAAAATCCTATAAAAAGACAATTCTACAACCAAAAAAATACATGCATCGACAATAAATTGACCTCGCCGTAACGCGCGGGTCCCCATCTACTCGTTTAAGAAAAAGCATTTACATAATTCTTGCAATGAAAGTATGAATATAAAATAATATACAAACTTACGTAGATTAATCAAATGAAGACTAAACACCAAAGTTTTTAAGATCAGATCTTACTCAGGATCATTTTTGATTTTGCAAGATCGAGATCATAAAATCGAATCAGGATTCTAAAATACTACTAAATGTCATTTTCTTAATAATGTTTGTAAAAACAAATTATATATATCATAAACACAAATTCATATGAATGTTTCATAAATGTTGTCCTAAATTATTAATATGAAAATTTTAACAAGATTACCATGCTAAGTACTACCTCTAACCATTGATGGATGGGGTGTTAGGAGATGCATGTGCGTTAATTATTAATATATTATTCTAACCTCAAGATCAAAGTTAGATGATTAGAGCACAAGGTACTGGGCGGGTTGTCTAGTGTTGTATAACGCCGACCCACATCGAAGCTCGCGCCTTAGCTCCCTGTGTCGTACTCACCGGCCATCTTTTTTGTTTTTTTCAATGTTGCAATGGCTACGAAGTTTTAGAATAAAAGAGACGTTGGGGTGGCTAATATAGCTGTTTTTTGAAAACAAATTCACATTACCTACTTTTTTACCCATTAAAAATTCAATAAATACCCTTAATCTTCTAATTTTACACACACTTCTACCTCCACATTTTAGCAATACTCCTATTTATTTCTAACTCTAACTCACAAAAATAAATCCCGGTCAATCTGCATGGATCAATCAAATGTTTGCCAACCCGCAAAATCAAAAACCGAACTCCTCATCTTCATTTAATCCAAACACACCATCATCCGCAAATTCAATTACCTCAAATGCCAATCAACTTCCACCATTTGGTACGCAATACCAAACCCCAAACCAAGTTACCAACTTTAACTCATTTGCATGCCAACTTACACTCGAGCAACTTTAACTATTCACTCAATTTCAACTTCAACAACTCAAACAAACACAAATTTCCTAGCCACAATACCAACAAACCCATCCACTATACCAACTTCAATTTCCCAATAACAATACCAACAACCCTAACACTAATCCCCACAACCCAATAATCCGAAGCTGTGGGGTCATCGTTACCCAAGAAACGTGGCAAAGGTAAAGGCAAATGCCAAAAGCCTTGTGAAAAGAAAACCGAAATAACTCATACACCATCGAGTCAAGCCAATGATGCTTTGTCGCGTCCACCATGCAGGATAATGGTGGCATAGGTGCCGTTTTTCACCTAGTGCAATCGGTGACTTTCACCGACTAACCGTTCACTCTGTGTAATGTCATTTAGTTTTTGAATAATTGACGCCAACTCAGATTATAACGTGTAACATGGTGTTAGCTTTAAATAGTTGCATCGAGTTAATTGTTACACATTATTTTATAAGTAGTGTGTTGTATGTATGATGGGTGACTCAAAGGCTATTTAGAAGCGGGAAAGTCTTTCGTCAACCCTTTTTAACATTAAATAAGACCAGTCTTTTATTGACATCAACTACCACAATCAAAACACATCACATTCACACCAAACAACTACAGTATTATTATAAAAACCCAACATTTTTTTCACACACACACAACCTAGATCTCTCTCCTATGACTATATATCAATGCATGTGTCAGCCCTCATATGCAACTCATAAACTATAACAAACTGCATCCACACTCCTAACTTTATTATTATTTGTACACAACCCTCAAACACCTTAGACCAGATCTATCAGCGTTGTCAGTTATCAACATTTTACTACAGTACATCCTAACAAATGGGAAGTTATAGAGTATGTTGTTGCTTCACTAGAAAATTTAAAGTGACTGAAGCAGATCCACCACCAGATGTTAAAGAAGCATTTGGTAAGTATTCAGAAGGTGGTGTTCATATGACAGTTGATCAGTTACGAAAGTTTATAGAAGAGTGTCAGGGTGGGAATGGTGGTTCGATAACGGTTCCGGAAGTTGAAAAGATTGTGGAACAGGTTTTGCATAAAAGACATCCTATTACTTCTTTGATTAATAGGAAGAGTTTTACGTTAGAGGATTTTCATCATTATTTGTTTAGTTCTGAACTTAACCCTCCTATTGGATCTCAGGTATGTTTTTGTTTTGTTTGTTTACTGTTAATAAGGTTAATTTATGTTTTCCGTACGCTATTGTTTTTTGTAGAAGATTTAATTGATTATTGTGTTTGTAAAATGCAAATAATCACATAGGACAGTCTGTTGTATATTTTGGGCAATATTTTGTTAACCGGTTTTCTAAAGGTTTCTGGTTCAACTA
Organism: Artemisia annua; assembly: GCA_014162995.1. Classification (NCBI taxonomy): domain Eukaryota; kingdom Viridiplantae; phylum Streptophyta; class Magnoliopsida; order Asterales; family Asteraceae; genus Artemisia; species Artemisia annua. The sequence goes on from LBNU01028930.1 coordinate 25,321, forward strand.
GTTTAATCGGAAATTTAAGTGGGTTTTTTCTTAGGCCAATGCTAATGGAAGCGTCCCCTCCCAACCAACCGACCCCCTCACTATTCGTTTCTCCCCCTAGCAAAACGTACCCGACCGCATTCCACCCCAACTCTTTATCTTTCGGTTGGTTACCCAACCGAAAATTTCAATTTTCAAATTTTTTTTCTTCTTTTTTTGTAAGTATGTTTTTTGTTTTGGTTGCGGTCGTGGTCGTCTTATTAGCAAATTGTGGTCGGAATGACTAATGTGGCAAGGGTGATCACAAAAAGTCGTGATCACGATTAGCATCGCTTTCCATCAATCAAAAATGGTTGTCGATTTAACTCGCGGGGTCAACATGGTTTTAAAACACTGCTTTTGGGAAAATGATTATGTCTAGTCAACTTCAATATTCAAAACACAATTTGTGAAACGAGACGATGTAATAGTATTTAAAGTATTGTCTGATAGGACAAAAAGTAAGAAAATAAAGATACTGTTCATTTCTATTTATTTTTGTAATTCATGAAAAGGTCGGTTATGTGAAAATATGCTACTGCATTTTGTGAGGAGCAACATGTCGATAGCGAATATTTTCTCCAAACTTTTAATCAGTTTGTTATTACTCGTTAGTTTTGAGTTTGACATATTACTTGTTTTTATTAGGAAGCATTTGGTTTATTATACAGAATTATAATATCGTTTAATATAAGGGTAATTTAATTTATATAAATTAGATGTAGGTGTGATTTTAGGATTTTATTGTGATTTATTTATTTGGTAAACAAACAAAAGAGGTGGTTGAAAAAATGATAAGACAAAAAGTGACTAAAATGAATAGTAGAAAAGAAAGAGATGTGTCGAAGAAATTTGAAATCTCCCCTTCTTCTGATGTGGAATGAGGTTATTTGGATTCGTATTACCAAGCAAATGTTCATGATCGTCATTTTATATCGTCATTTTATTACTTTATCAAAGTGGACCAAATATATTAAGTGTACCAAAGCAGACCTAGCAAGTGGTCCATCATCATATGATTTATCAATAACAAAAAAAGTAAGGCACCTCATTTTATGTGCATGTCATCTTCGTCATTCAGAATTAGGCACCTCATTTTATACGCCATTTTCGTTTGCAACATTCATTGATTTCATTATATCTTCAAAAATCAAAACCAATGAAACTCATCTTATATTCCGATCCCATGACACCACCGTGGTAAAACATAGGTCTCATCAAAGTCGCCTTCCTAGTCGCCTAAATGCTACTACCAAGTCACCTATAACTACTACGACTACCAAGTCGCCTAAGGGTCGCCTACCTTGTGCTTTAGTCGCCTAGGAGGCTCGCCTAATGCTTTAGGCGCCTAGGAGGTTGCCTAATGTGTTTAGTCGCATTTGTACTTTTCAGTCGCTTACAACGTCGCATAGAAAAACAAGAGACGCGTGTATGGTTGAAAATGTTGTCCTGAAATGAATCTAATGGATGATATGTTAGAAGTTCATTTTGGTAAAGATGTACTTGTTATGAGATTTAAATTTTTTTCTCTTATGCTAAACCCTTAGACTACTCCCAGCAGTCAAATAACTTCACATTTCAGCTCAGCGTTACATCAACTTTTTATCTCCCCTAACCCCCTCTCACTTTTCACCTTCAATAGTCACCACTCCCCTCACTTTTTATTGGGTTTTGCTAACATCAACCCTATGGGTTGTGGTTAAGCAATCCTTATTAAAAAATCAACAATCAATAAACACCAAGTTTAACTTATTTAATGATAATTTGTAAATTAAGGAATGTTTAACCATAACCCTATGGGTTGTGGTTAAGCAATCCTTATTAAAAAATCAACAATCAATAAACACCAAGTTTAACTTATTTAATGATAATTTGTAAATTAAGGAATGTTTAACCATAACCCTATGGGTTGTTGTTAGCAAAACCCTTATTGAAATATTCACTTTTATACAAACACACCTCACTAAAATACCCGACACACACTCAAGAACCAAATAATAAATAATAAAAACATACAGCAGCTCACTTTGCACGAATGCATATGAGGTAAGGACCTCACCTTTGGTTGCTTAGTTTTTGCTTCTCACGTTGCCTCGCTCCCCTTTGTTGGAAACAACCTTACACCAAACAAGCTTTTAGTCTGTTGGCTTCATTAGGTTTCCGGTTTAAGTTATGTTGCTTATTCATGGATAGTTATAAATAGACATGCATTCATTTTTACGTATAGCAATTACTAATAAAAACCCTTCTAACATTTTTGCAATTTTGATCCCAAAGTCACAAGTGATTTACCTTTTTGGAAACAGTCAAGTGTATTCATAGTTGTAAAATATAGGTGATGAATCAATGCTTGATTGTGACTTTAATTAGTTTTTGTTCACATTGAAAAAAACTAAAGGTTAGACAAGGACAAGCTAATAGTCCTGGTTACATTGACTTTGGGATATATAATTGTACTAGTAGTAATTATTATTTAAGATTGATTATGCACTGGCGCACTGCTCATGCTTCTTTAGCCACTTATTAGTCCCTCCATCTCAAACGAATAGTTTGCGCTTTTTAGTGATAAACTAATTTAATTTTTCACTACTAAAAATGATCGAAGCTACCAAATTATTTTTGATTGAATTTACTATTACAAACTTTAAAAAAGATATTTATTAATTACTTAAGGGTAAAATTGTTATTCTGTAAAAAAAAAAAAAAAAAAAAAAAAAAAAAAAAAAAAAAAAAAAAAAAAAAAAAAAAAAAAAAAAAACAGTAATAATTATATTTTCTTAAGCTTGCTTCATACCTGTCATTTCAACATTTCATAATCCCTTGACATAAATTTGGCTGAAAGTTGATACTATATACATAGTTGGATAAGTTATAAAGATACAGTATTGCTAAACGGGTAAACGAATGTGGTTTTCTCTGTTGAGGTTATTAGGGGAGGGCAACATTTTTTACTCAGACGTACGCGCTTTCACCGGGTTAATCCACTCCCAAATATACACACTTAGCAAGGTTTGAACCTTTAACCTCTTTTTTGAAAGTCAAGAACCTTACCACTAGCCATTTGGTGGTGATTACAGATAGAGTATTGCTATTGACATCTAAATTGTTTCTTAATTTTATTTCTTAACTTTAAGATCATGACATGTGTAATATTTAATGAAAATTGTAAAGAGATATAAAGAGTGGAATCCACATGACATCGTCGTATCATTAAAAGGATAAATTAGAAAGAAATGTTAAGAATATATATCATTTTTCATAAAGATATTTCAATACATGGTTAAGTAGAATTCATCTGTATAATTAACGCTTGATTGAAAAGATGCAATACAAGTAATCTTGTTTATAATACATGGTTAAGTAGAATTCATTTGTATAATTAACGCTTGATTGAAAAGATGAACCCCCCCCCCCCCTTCTTGGCACATTAAGGTCATTAGGGTTACTTAGAACGACGCATCATAGGACCACTTTTGGCACCAATTTGGTGGTGCAGACCACCAAATTTGTTTACTTTTTATTTTTTATATACCGTAAGGAATGTTTGTATTTAAGTTGGGTATGTTTATGTGTTTGGTTTGTTGGTTACAACTATTGCTATTTGATGGTTGGTTTGATCAAAGGAATGGATGTTGAAGTAGTAATGGTCGGTATACTGACGATTACATCTGGTTCACAATTATCCTGTAAGAATAAAGGAGGATAGTCTTAAATAGTCCAAACACTAAAAACCTGTGAGCATGTGCTTGTTTAAAGTGGGCAACATTATTACTCGTCACCTCTTTTGGACGTGGACCCATCAAAATTAACACCTTTGGAACATGTGTATATCTGAATCTATGACCCTTAAATTTAAATCCTCAAAAACATTTTGTTATTCACAAAAACTGGCAAAAACACCTAAAAAGTAACATACTAAATGTAAAAAGCTATAAATATTGAAAAAGGTACATAAAGTAACATACTAAATGTAAATTTTGTGACTTAGTTTTAAATTTTGCTACCTATCCTTCAAAATTCATGGGCAGTTTATGGCTGAAATCTTGTTATTCTATTTATTCCCAAGATGAATGCTCAATTATTTTAAAATGTGATTTATGATTTTAACCGGAAAATATGAAAAAAAAAGTTGTTGAATATTGAGTGATTCGCCAATATTGTGAATACCAAAACTTATTTAGCAATCTCATGGCATAGAACCAATATACATGTTTAGAGGGTATAAACTGTGATAGTCCCACACTCGAAAGAGTCAATGAGGTAATTTTCTCTTTAAACCTTTAAAGTATGGTACCTCGCAACATGACGGATCGAAGGGTTTTCTCAGGGTATCATGTGCACAGTGCATGACATGGGTTCTATGCAGTGTAAATTTTGTGAAGCTTTGGTATAATTCATGATTTTCTGAAAATGCATGTGGTACAAAAATTTGTGCTACAAGGTTTGTTTACTTCAACCATTTATAACTCGTAAAATTTTTGTGCAACTGGCGATGTTGAGTTATAGCTAGTCCGCCCCTGCCTCACATCGCACTTCTGCAATCTTATATGGAAATTAGGGACGAAAGGATATGGACTAGTAAACTAAAATGTATATTTGTTTATTATATTTATTTGCGTAATTTTGCTCTCGCAACAATAGTCATACTTGTATAATAACCCGATATTATTGCAAATGGCAACAATGATTGTTTGTATGTGCTAGCAGTCATGGGCGGAGCTATTAAGGGACCGGGAAGGGTTCCGGCCCTCCTAGGCCTAAGCCCGTTAGTGTATTTTTTCGCGATTTCATGTGTTAAAATTTTATATTTTCCATATCGGCCCTCCCATCTAATGTTCTTCCGGAAAAAAAATTTGTTTCGGCCCTCCCAAGAAATTTTTTCTAGCTCTGCCATTGCTAGTAGTTAATGCTTGTCATATTGTACTTCTGAGTCATTTCTCTACATTGAACAGTTTTTAAGGCACTTGATGTTTCTGATGTTAGGTTCACCATGCTATGACCTCTCCATTATCCCATTATTTCATATACACGGGGCACAATTCTTACTTGACTGGAAACCAGCTAAGTAGCCCTTGCAGTGAAGTCCCAATCATTAAAGCACTAAAACGAGGTGTGAGAGTAATAGAACTTGATTTATGGCCAAATTCGTCTAGAGATAACGTGCATGTTCTTCATGGAAGGACCCTGACAACACCCGTGGATCTCTTAAGGTGCTTGAGATCAATCAAAGAGTACGCTTTTGTAACTTCCACTTATCCAGTCATCATAACACTTGAAGACCACCTCACACCTGATCTTCAAGTGAAAGTGGCTCAGGTGAATATCCTCCTTCATTGTGTCTCGTGAGTTGTGACTGTCCATCATCTTAACTTTTTCTAATTTTTTCACGCACTCTTTCTGTAGATGCTCACTGAAACATTTGGAGATATGCTATATTACCCTGAACCAGGTAAATTGCATGAGTTGCCGTCACCTGATGAATTGCAGTTTAGGGTTTTAATTTCTACCAAACCTCCAAAGGAGTACCTTGAAGCTGAAGAGGACAAACGTACCAAGTCACAAAGGGTTAAAGATCCCAATGATGATGTTTGGGGCGAAGAACCCTCAAGGGTCGTACCATCCAAGGAAAAACATGACAAGGTATGTTGGATCATGATACAGTACTTTTTTATTTTAGAGTCTGATCCCGATTGATGCTAAAAATCAGAGGTGGCAGTCTCGACCTCTTTACTTATTTATGGGCCAATTTGGGTTGTTTTAAATCTTGAATGTGTCAAATTCAAAAAGTTTAGGTAAAAGGGAACATGTCAAATGGGTTAAATGTTTCTCAAAGTCAATATTTAGCACATATTGCCTGTTATATGAATTTTAATCTGCAGATTTAGATTATGGTTGTAATAAACTGTTTTTGTAATAACAATTAGCGCATTAATTATTTATAAACGTCTAAAAAACGACAAAAAATGTGTGTGGGTCAACTTGACCTAACCTAACCCATATTAAAAATGACCCATTTAAATCCAACTCTATTATGACCGGTGCCCAACAACCCGCCCATCTTGCTAAATCTACCAAAATGCTTGTCTGTTTAGTACTTTGTGCTGATTGTATGCAGGATGCCAGTGATGAAAGCGACCATGATATTGAAGAATTAGAAGATTGTGTTAAGAAAACTGATTCATGTCCTGCTTACAAGAATTTGATTGCTATTCATGCTGGCAAACCCAAAGGTGGACTAAAGGAGGCACTGAAAGTCGAAAAGGATAAAGTTAGGCGCCTAAGTTTAGCAGAACAGGCATTGGAAAGAGCTGCAGAACGCTATCAACAAGATATAGTGAGGTATAGAATAGTACTATCTTTTGCATATAGAAGGAACATCACTTTCACAAACTGCTGTATAAATATACAGATAACTGCTGTAAATCCTTTCAAAAGTTAAGTTTTAAAACTTTTTTACCGTTCCAGGTTTACACAAAAGAATATTCTTAGGATATACCCGAAAGGCACTCGTTTTACATCCTCCAACTACAAACCACTAATTGGTTGGCTTCACGGGGCTCAAATGGTTGCATTTAACATGCAGGTGCGCTTTTACTATTATGAGTTTTTTCTTCTTTTTTTGTTTGGGTAACCATGGTTTCCGACCTTTTAACCGACTAATCCACGGAGTATGAACCCACCGCCACACAGATTCAAACCGGGTAAAGCCCTCACTTTTCAAGAGGTTGGCGTAGCCACTTCAGGGTTGTTTGTACCTAGCAGGAATTGAACCTAAGACCTCTCACATTTAATTGGTATTAGTCACAAGGCTTTTTCCGGGTTCAAATTATTTAATAGTCAGTATGATCAAAAGTTTCTGTCATATTATCTTTTTGACCGATTAACTGGTCAGCTTTTCACGCCATACAAAACCATCAAGTCCCAACACAAAAAATTATTCAAAACTATGTTTTGAGGTGGTGTTACCTATACTATATATTAGACCTAAGTTTGTAACCTTTTTATGCATCTGGCGGGTGGTAAAACCCTGAAACTGGATTTGAAAATTTTCTTGATTATGCAATGCTAATGTAGGGATATGGTAGATCATTAAGTAAAGGAAAAATATGAGATGATGTGGAAGTTCATTCGATTATGTACATTGAAAAATGAGATGTATATGTGGCAATGATGAGTCACATGTATTCAACTCACGATAGTGTAATGCATTATAGATGCTCTAAGAGGAATAAATGAATCACCATCATGGTTCTTCAATTTGGTTTATTTATCGTGCAAGTGACAACCTTTTAAGGCTTGTCTTCATGAGTTCATTCCTCTTGTCTTAGTGTTTTCCCCAGTTTCATTAAGTTTAGTTCTTTTATGTTTTGTGTGTGAATCATATTCTTTGCGATAATTTTTTATTTGGTTTGGTAAAACGAACTTAGCTGTCCTAGAGCCTTTTCATTATATTCACTAATATATATATATATATATATATATATATATATATATATATATATATATATATATATATATATATATATATATATATATATTAGTGTTAAAAAGAAATAAAAATCCGCATCAAGCACCCAAAAATGATCTGTGCGGTTCTTTTGTCATAGAAAATTGTACCTTGTGACACTCATTCATTCGGTTGATCGTTCCTTAGGTGTCGATCATCGCTCTACATATGGTCATTTGAACTTTAAAATATCTCTGGCATGCATCGTCTAAACTTTTCTATACCAATGGTTAAAGCTTTTCTATACCTCAAAGGTGACTTGGTAACCAAATAACAGAGTCCATAGCACGTGTACGATCATATATGGTTTAGACGCCAGTTTATTACATTGTGTAGAGACAACATTGACAAAACAAGAATATACATTCTTTTATCATAAAGTTTTAACTTGCTTATGTGTAATTACAATTAAAGTTACTGAATAGTACTATTCAAGTTCTAATAAAAACAAAAAATTCAAAAAAGAAAAATATTCTCTAACACTACACAATAGTGTTATTTCTGCAGCTCCGCTGTGGAGTCTTCGAATCACTTGTTCACTGGTTGCAGTTTTGCAGATGAGTTTTGGTCCCGGGTCGCTTCTTGGTGTCGCATTCCGCCTATTTACGCCTTTGAAGTCACTGATTTGGTGGATCTGGCAGATTATCAAGGCACTACGTCGATTGGGAAATACATCTTGCGGGGTATTTTGATCACTTCCATTTGGGCGTTATGGAATGAAAGGAACAATAGAATATTCAAAGATACAAAACGGAGGGCCATAGAAGTCGTGGAGCATATAAAATCGATGTCCTTTTTCTGGATTCGTAATAGATCTAGATTCAAAGACTTAGATTGGATTGCTTGGTGTAACTATCCATTGTCTTTATTGTAATCGGTTTGTTGCCCGGGGGTCCTTGCTTTGAGGACCGTCCGGTGCGTTTTTTGAATGAAATTTAACTTTCAAAAAAAAAAAAAAAAAACACTACACAATAGTGTAAAGACAAAACAACCCACATCCTTCATACAATTTAGTCAACGCAAAAAGGGTATAACACGTAACTCATAAAGGTCTAAGGACACTTGTCAACTATTTATTCGGTCCTCAATTAATGCTACAACTACCACCTTGCAAACCCAGCTGTACACTCTCACTCACACATATGGAGTACTACTTTCTCTTCCCTCTCTACCCTCTCTAGGTTTCATCATTTAAGTGTGTGTTTCTTCATGTTATCCAAACTCTTTCAAGTGTGTGTTTTAGCTTTTACGGTATATCTTTTTCTAACTACTCTTTTGATAGTTAATATTTTGCATATATTTTTTTGTTGCTTATTTTTTTTAACCGAATGTGTTGCTAGTTTATGTATGTGTGTTTTTGTTGAGATATGCATGTGTTAACGTATGTTTTTACCAACGAGTTTATTTTGTTGAGAAATGCATGTGTTAACATATTATGTTCGTGTTTTGGGGGATAAATCATGCGTTAATGTGTTTATATCTTGATATATGTTTTTGTTTGTGTGAGGTTTTGAGATTTATTTTTATTATTATTATTATTTTTTAAATCTATGTTTTTTTTGATAGTTTTTCATATATGTTTCTAATATTCCGAGTTTTTTTATTTTATTATGTATAAAAAGTACATGTGTGTTTTTATGAGTTTCTACAAAATTTTGAAAATGAAAAGTAGGTTTAATAGATTTTTTTTTTTTTTTTTTTTAAATGATGTATGTTTTTATATTGTTGTACAAAGATTTTATGTTTTCTAGATTGTGTTTTTTATTTTTATTTTAAATAATACTTTATGTGCTCATGTTGTGTTTTGGACAAAAAAATAAAATAAAATAAAAAATCGCAAGTTTGTATGGTAGTTTCTGGAATACATTTTTAGAATAACTCATTTATTTTACTTTTGAGTTAAGAGAATATATTATATATATTTATTTAAATATGTAAAAATAAAGCAAGTGTAGTCTGACAGTAGCATAGTTATTTTTGTTAATAAGCTAAACATGGTTCACATCATCACAGTATAATGTATGTGTTATTTAGTTAAAAATGTGTTTTCTTTGTGATTTTTTTAATAAAATACTCATTAATGATTTTTGTTGAAATAAGGTGAACTTGTGTTTTCTTTGTAATTTTTAATAAAACACTCATTAATGTTTTCACTTATGTACAAGACTTATTCACTTATGACATATCTCGGGTATTTTTCAGTGATCATCATTAATCACCAATGGCTGACAGAGGTAAAAGGCCATGGTCACCCAACTCTTTCACCCAAGTTGATTATCCCACTGGTGGTGTAAAGATTAACGACACCCAAATTTTGTATACCCTCAAGTCCCTAGCCGATATCACTACTTAAGCAACCTCGAAACCTTTAACCCTTGATGACATTTCTTTACCATCTAAATGCTTTGAAGTAAAACCAATTCTCCAAGACACCATTCTAAGTGAGACCTCAAGGCTAGCGTTAAAAGTAGGTCATGCTATCGAGAAGAAAGTGGGGTCTCTATATATGTGCCATCAAGAAGTAAGAGTAACAAAGTTTACGTTCCAGAGTTTGACCGTTTTGTGTTAAAGGATCAGGTGTATGAACGGCACTTTAGTTCGGGTTTAAGTAAGCATAAAACTACGGTTGTGCTCTTTGTACTTAACACGATTTGGGCCGCCTTCAAAGATAACATTAATGTTAAAAAAGAGGAATATTTTATTCAAACGTTGGGTTGTACAAGGAACAAGAAGTGCCTGATGCCGTGTTGAACGATGTTTTTTGTATGCTAAGGGTGACAAGGTCCTCTTTAAATGTCATAGAGGCTGAGAAGGGAATTGTGGTAGGGAATATTGTGTTTAATGATGATGGCGATCTTATAGATTGCACAAAGATGAGGGTTGGTAGGAAGGCGATTCCGCCAAATATTGAGAAGGTTGGAGATATGAAATCAAACATACTTTTTATCTTATTGGTTGCAGTCCAATGATACATGGAAGTTTTCTGTAATATCTTTCTTTCTTCAGCTAATCTTGAAAATGTGGATTCCTTTTCAAGCAATAAGATAAAAAGTGCATTTGACTTCATATCTCCAACCCTCTCAATATTTGGCGGAATAGCCTTCCCAACCAATACCCATCTTTGTGCAATCTTTAAGATCACCATCATCAGTAAACACAACATTCCATGCCACTACTCCCTTCTCAGCCGCCATGACATTTAAAGAGGACCTTGTCTCCTCTAACATACAACAAACATCGTTCAACACTGCATCAGACACTTCTTGCTCCTTATACAACCCAACTTTTGAATAAAATATTCCTCTTTTTGTAACATTAATGTTATCTTTTTAGGCGGCCCAAATCGTGTTAAGTACAAAGAGCACAACTGTAGTTTTATGCTTACTTAAACCCGAACTAAAGTGTCATTCATACACGTGATCCTTTTAACACAAAACAGCCAAGCTCTAGAACATAAACTTGGTTACTCTTACTTCTTGATGCCACAGATATAGAGACCCCAACTTTCTTCACGATAGCATGACCTACTTTTAACGCTAGCCTTGAGATCTCACTTAGAACGGTGTCTCGGGGAATTGATTTTACTTCAAAGCATTTAGATGGTAAAGAAATGTCAACAAGGGTTAAAGGTTTCAATGTTACTTCAGTAGTGATATCGGCTACTTGAGGATATACAAAATTTGGGTGTCGTTAATCACCAATTGGATAATCAACTTGGGTGAAAGAGTTGGGTGACCGTGGCCTTTTACCTCTGTCAGCCATTGGTGAGTATTGGTGATCACTGAAAAATACCCGAGATGTGTCATAAGTGAATAAGACTTGTAGATAAGTGAAAACATTAATGAGTATTTTATAAAAAGTTACGAAGACAACACAAGTTCACCTTAATAAAAAACATTAGTGGGTATTTTATTAAAAAAAAACTACAAAGAAAACACATTTTTAACTAGATAACACATACATAGTATACTATAATGATGTGAACAAGTTTAGCTTATTAACAAAAATAGCTATGATACTGTCAGACTACACTTGCTTTATTTTTACATAGTTAAACAAATACATATAATATATTCTCTTTAACCAAAAAGTAAAATAAATGAGTAACAACTAAACATAACCCAAAAGTAAAAGAAAAATAACTATCAACAAAAATATGTAGCGTTGATATTTCAAAAATGTATTCTAGAAACTATCATACATACTTGCAATTTTTTTTTTGTCCAAAACACAACATGAACACATAAACTATTATTTGAAATAAAAATAAAATACACAATCTAGAAAACATAAAATCTTGTACAACAATATAAAAACATACATCATTTAAAAATAAAATCCATAAAAGCTTACTTTTTATTTTCAAAATTTTATGGAAACTCATAAAAACTCATATACATTTTTTATATATAATAAATAAAAAACATAGAATGTTAGAAACATACATGAAAAACCATCAAAAAGCATAGATTAAAAATATATATATATATATAATAATAATAAAAAATAAAAAATAAAAAAAAAAACAAAAAATTCACAAAATCTCACACAAACAAACACATATATCAAGATATAAACACATTAACGCATGATTTATCCCCCAAAACACGAACATAATACGTTAACACATGCATTTCTCAACAAAATAAACTCGTTGGTAAACACATACGTTAACACATGCATATCCAATGTTCTAAAAGGCGTGAGGCGTGGCGTGGCGGCACAGCCACGCCTCAAGCCTTACGCGCCTTTGCGAAGCCTTGGCGTTTCTTAAGGCGTGCTTAAGGCGGCAACAAAATATTTATAAATTTATGTATTTATAATTTTATATCATTTTATAAGAGCAATTTCAAATACTAAAGCTCAAATCCCAAATAGCCAGGCCCAAATAGGAGGCCCAAGTAGGAATTAAGTTTTGAAATTACGAGGCCCAAGAAAAAAATAACCCAAATACTTGAAATTCAAGCCCAAATCCATAAATCCCCTAAATGCTTCTAAAAATGGCGCCACGCCTTACCAAAAAGGCGCGCCTTTGCACGCCTTTTCGCGCCTTATTCCACGCTTTTTCACACGACGCCTAGACCTCACGCCTTGGTCCATTTCGTGGCGCCGAGGCCACGCCTCGCGCCTTGGCGACGCCTTGGCGACGCCTTGGCGGCGCCTTTGCGCGCCTTTTAGAACACTGTGCATATCTCAACAAAAAACACACATATATAAACTAGCAACACAGTCGGTTAAAAAAAATAAGCAACAAAAAGATATATGCAAAATATTAACTATCAAAAGAGTAGTTAGAAAAAGATATACCGTAAAAGCTAAAACACGCACTTGAAAGAGTTGGGATAACATGAAGAAACACACACTTAAATGATGTAACCTAGAGAGGGAAGAGAAAGTAGTACTCCGTATGTATGTAAGTGAGAGTGTATAGCTGGGTTTGCAAGTTGGTAGTTGTAGCATTAATTGAGGACCGAATAAATGGTTGACAAGTGTCCTTAGACTTTTATGAGTTACGTGTTAAGACCCTTTTTGTGTTGACTGAATTGTCCTTAGACTTTTATCAGTTGGTCATACTTTAGCTCGTTAGTGGATCACACTTTGGTTCGTCAGGGAATTGTGTCCTCAAGGACCCGATACACCATCACTAAAGACAGAGACTGAAAACATATAAGCTAAGCCATTTCTTTTCACATTTCATATGGTGCTCATTTTAGAATTATGAAAACTTCAATGCTCTCTAAAATTTTGTAATAATATATTGAGTAAATTGCAAAAATCGTTCTTCTAGTTCAGTCAAAATGCTGGAGCAAGTATAGACGCATTTCTTGTGAGGAAATTTGGTGTGCAATTGTCTTTGGCGAGGATTGAGCCTGCACTTTCAAAGTTTATATGTTCTTTTGTCATGGACGGTAATTGCATACTAAAGCCCTTCACAGAGACTGCACATTCACTTTGGAAGTTATAAGGACTAGGCCTACAATTTGGCAAACCACAAAGACAGTTTTTGCTATTTACTAGTATTATTTATATTTCAGCAAACGTACTGATTATGGTCAATGGCTTATTAGAAATTTTGGTACCTTCATGATTAGAAGTTATTTTTTCAACTTTCAATAAAAATATTTCCAAATGTTGATTCAGTCAAATGTTAGAATACTTGAAATGTGGTATTTGATTTCACTTCACGCCTCTAATTACAGTGCAATGTACTATTACACAAGTTTAGGAGAACTGAACAAATCTAAATAGCATTATACTATAATATTCCAACAGAACCAACATTTTTAGGAATTTAAACTCATGCTTTACAATTAATTATAAATCTATAAAACCGCTTAACAAAAACTTTCAACAAGTACCTCATCAACACTCCTGTTATATATCACAGTCTAGCAACTGCTTGTCGTCGTTAAAATGTGGAGGCTTATAACAACATTATCGTTCTTATTGAACGGATTATGTGACGGAGGTATCACAAGTAGCTATGTTAGACAGGCCGCACCCTCCATCGAGATCCCAAAGAAAGATCTTCCACCACCTCCCGGTTACAATGCTCCTGAACAGGTTTTTATTTAACTATCAAATATGATATTAGGCTCAAAAACTTTTTTTATAACACATTTTGCTAAGACTATCAACATGTAGGTACATATAACACAGGGTGATCTTATTGGGAGGAGTGTGATAGTAACGTGGGTGACGCCACTAGAGGATCACCCCCATTATGTGACTTACTGGGAAGCTGATGACCAAAATGGTAGCAAGCGCAAGCGTACTCGCTCCAAAACTACCACTTACCGATACTATAACTATGCGTCTGGTTACATTCATCATGCTACAATCAAGAGACTTAAGGTGCACTGAAAATTTACCTACGTACATTTACGTTTGGAAATGTCTGTTATACATTCCTTATATTTACAGCTATGTCTTTTTTTTTTTTTTTTTTTTTTTTTTTTTTTTTTTTTTTTTTTTTTTTTTTTATTTATTTATATTTATTTTTTTATTTTTTNTTTTAACTGATATAAGTCTATGTTGATGATTCAAATCAAACCAAATTGGTCAACTTGGTTCAGTTTTGGATGCATATCAGTTTTGCTGCAAGTCTGTTATTGTATTTATTGGTTTGTAAATTCACACAGTATGACACAAAGTATATGTATGAGCTTGGAGAAGGCAATGGCACGCGTCAATTTTGGTTCACGACTCCGCCAAAAGTAGGCCCCGATGTTCCATACGCATTTGGGCTCATTGGTGAGTTATACTTAAATCGAAAAGATATTAAAAGCTTGTTTTAGGCTTTATGTCTTTATTTTTATATGATTTATGTGATAGGTGATTTGGGACAAACACAAGCATCAAATCAAACCTTGGAGCATTACCTTGCTACCAAGAAAGGGCAGACAGTTTTGTTCCTTGGTGATCTATCATATGCTGATGTCCATCCCTTTCATGACAATGAGAAGTGGGATACCTTTGGACGGTTCATCGAGAGAAGTTCTGCTTATGAGCCATGGATATATGTTGCTGGAAATCATGAACTCGATCTTGCTCCTGAAATAGTAAGAGTAAATATATATCATTTTAATTGCCTATAAAATTTCAGTGGATATAAATACCAAAATTTGCTCTGGTTCAAGGACTAACAACACAACAGAAATTTTTGCCTTTTTGGTGCTTTTAACTAAACTAAAAAGTCACATAATATTCAAAAGAATGTCTCATCTTGAATATACCGAGTCCAATATAAGTTTAACACTTTGGTTGGAACTTTTATTTAGGGAGAACACGTTCTTTTCAAGCCATACAAACACCGATACCATGTACCTTTCCGAGCTTCTCAAAGTACATCACCACTTTGGTATTCTATAAAGCGTGCATCAGCACACATCATCGTGCTTTCTTCTTACTCAGCTTATGGTAATAATCAAAGATATTTACTTACACAAATTGTAGTTATCAAAGGTTTATTTACTTTAATTGACATAATTTTTTATGGGATATTTTTAGCCATATACACTCCTCAATATCTTTGGCTGGAACAAGAACTTCCAAAAGTTAACAGGAGTGAAACCCCATGGTTGATTGTTCTCATGCATTCACCACTTTACAACAGTAATAACTATCATTACAAGGAAGGAGAAACCATGAGAGTCATCTTTGAGGAATGGTTTGTTAAGTACAAAGTTGATCTTGTGTTTGCCGGTCATGTTCATTCATATGAACGCTCGGTATAGCTCTTGTTAATTATTACTTCACAATTATGAATAATGCATCATTTAATCATATATTCATATTGTGTACTTAAGTGATATGATGTTTAACTTATGTTTTTACATGTAGGAGAGAGTATCAAATATTCAATACAACATAACCGAAGGTATAAGTGCTCCAGTTAAAGACCCTTCTGCTCCGGTTTACATAACTGTGGGTGATGGTGGAAACATAGAGGGGATTGCTGATAGGTAAATATTATTAGACGTTTTGCATAACCATTATAAAGTATCTCAATAATATAAGAATACCATTTTGTGATACTATTTGTTGTATAGAATCCTCACCTCCAAACAAACTTTTGTTTTTGCAGTTTTATTGAACATCAACCAAGTTACTCGGCTTTTAGAGAAGCAAGCTTTGGACATGCATTACTAGAGATAAAGAACAGAACGCATGCCTTTTACAATTGGCATCGTAACCAAGACGACGTGGCAGTCTCTGGTGATTCCATGTGGTTCTATAATCGCTACTGGTATCCTAACGAAGAGACTAGCTCCAACACTACAAATTAGGATTAGTAATTTTCTGAGTTATTCATAGTATAATAATTTTTTTTTTTTTAGTTTTTCAGATTTCAGTTTAGCTAGCAGCTAATTTCGTTTAGTAGGCATCGCTTTTTTGTTGCTGTGGGTCCATTTTATTGAACATTAACATGAAAATTATGTTTAATGAGAAACAAATTGAGTAGCTTATTACTTTATTTTTTGTTCTGGGTAAACTTCAACTTTTGATGATTATTTTGGACGACTACATAAATAAGCATTTTAAACAAATTTGAAAGCCATTGGGAAGGTACAAACAGAACTGATACAGCCAAATACACACAACTGGAGCATTAGTCCAATGGTTGGAATACTTGTGCTTGAGTCAATAGACCAAGGTTCAAGTCTCATCCTTGACATTTGCTTCATATAAGTACCCACCTTCGCAAAACCTATGGGCACACTGGAGAGACTTTGTGGAATAAGAACTCAGGGGTCCGAGTCTTGGCTCGTGCTCACTCCAGTTATTGGCCCACTAGGCCATGAGAGTTGCCAGAGCTATTCCTTGTGGGGTGGACAATGGCTGGTGCAAAAAGACACCCGGGGTCAGGGTGTTCCTGCCAATCTACAACTTTTGTGGAACTGAATACTAAAAATTTGCAAAGTGACCATTACTAAAACCTCCATGGTTACGAATTAGTTAAAAGTGTCCAGGTTTCTCAAATGTAAATATGGCGACAAAACACACGGCCCAATAGTCACGAAGTATTAAAGAGATAATTCCCATCGCTCAACCACACAATCCCAAATGGATTAAGATCCTCTAAAGTGTGTATCTAATATTTTGTCATGTTAAACCAATGAAATAAAAGTAAATAAAATAGTACAGTAAAACATTTGTAAATTAATACTTGATAAATTAATAACCTCGATAAAATTAATAATTTGTCCAGTCCCAACTTGGGATCAGTACAAATTTTGACCCCAATCGATAAAATAATAAAATAATAATTTTTTTGAAACCCTATTGTATATATATTAGTCCCAACAGAATTATAAATTAATAATTACTAAAAATTCCATATATATGTATATATATGTGTGTGTGAGAGAGATACACTTCAAAATCCTAAGATTGTTTAGTAAAAAATGAATCCATAGTCACTTGTTTTTTGTGAACTTCAAATCTATATCGAGTTTATCTTAAAATCTCCTTATTGAACTAAAGAGTTGGTGCATTGTCTTCTTGTATTGGAACAAAAAGTGTTAATTTTATTTTCATAAAGTGTGAATGTGAATTAATAAAATGTTAATTGGAACTTGCTTTTTAAATTTATTTTTCGTCTCCAATGAGTATAGATTGTAACTAGCTATTATATTAAACTTGAAAATTTAAAGGCAATACGTAAAACCTCTTTAAATTAATAAATTATTAATTTATCGATATAATAATATCTCGCTAAATTTATAAAATATCCCGGCCCCAACACTATTAATTTATAGAGGTTTTATTGTAGATCCACAATTAAGTAAATATGAGACCCATTAATTTACTCACTCTCAAAACATATCGAGTAAGCGGAAAATGAGAGGATCCCAATCCATCCCAAACACTCCAAAAACCTGCAATTTATTGTCAAAGTTATTTAGGGGGTGTTTGTTTCGGCTTATATGGCCAGCTTATGGCTTATTTGGTTTATGTTTCATAACTTTTTGTGGCTTATTTTGAAACTTTTAGGCTTATATAAGTTTAGTTTTTTTTTTTTTTTTTTTTTGAGCGGCTTATATAAGCTTGTTATAACATAAAAAACTTATATAAGCCGAAAAGATAGTAAAAGATAAAATAAACCACAAAAAAGTGAGCTTGTTGAAAGATAAGCCGAATCAAACAAGCCATAAACACAAGGAAAATGTTCTTTTCTCTTCAGGTAAGTCCAAACAAACATGTCACTTTCCAAATATATTCTCCTTACTAAAATTTGATACACGCGGATCTATATTTCGACCCGACTTTACCCGGATCCAAACGCTTCCCTCATCAACTAGCTTGTTCATGTGAATTGTTACGATGATTGTAAGCTGAAATTGTGATGAGGTGATAATTGTTACGAGTATTTGTTTGTCTAGTTTGTGGTTATTTTATTTAATTTGTGAATTTCTAGGCTTTTGAGGTGATTTATGTAATTTTGAAGTTAGTGCTAGTGAATTTTATGGTTTATTAATGGCTAACTGCATGTGGTTTCGACGAGTTTGGAGTTGTTTATTTAAGTGTATTATAAAGTAAGTAAGCAATTTAGAATCACAGGTGATATGATGATATGCAAAATATGTGGAAACTGATACTTGTGTTGTTGTTTGTTTACGTGAAATGAGTTAATTAAGATATGTTTTGTAAGTTTTTGACCTAGTAGTTGAATGCTTAGAATTTGATAAAATGTCTTAGTGAAAAAATAAGTGGGTGTAACACAAGTGTTTGATAAAATGCCTCAATGGAAAATTTTAGTAGTTGTAACGCAAGTGTTCGATAAAATGGCTCAATAAAAACATTAGTAGGTCTTACACAGGTGTTTAATAAATTGCCTCAGTGAAAACATTAGTAGTTGACTCGGTTGATTTGGTTTCAGGTGGAAAGAGGTCAGAATTTTGTATGGATTTAACGTTACCGCTAAGTGATCATGGCTGGTTAACGGTTGTAGACGTTGGTTCCGGTAATCGGTTATATAATCAATTTTCATTTATCATTAATTTTCCGTTCAGGTAACTATTGAAGTTTCTTATAAATTTATATATGCGTGGTTGTAATCAATAGTAGATAATATTGCATGGCTTGCTTGAAAAATAGTGATTTCATAGTGGCTGACTTGGTTTAAGAGTTTAATGTGAGAAAACTGACGATTTTCCTCATCTTTTATCACGGTCTATTAGTTGAGGCTCTAACCCTTGATGTACATTGTTTAGCTTCTTATGACTACTTGCTTATTTGTTCTTGTGGACCTTGTGTATAAATTGTATTCCTCGTGTGTAGATAGCATATCATGGTGCACTGTGTGTGCAAGTTACTCGTGTGAGCAGCAAGAGGAGGCGCTCTTGATAGATTTTAAGTTATAAACTTATAAAGGATTTTGTTTAGGTGTTAGAACATGTCTTTGAGTATGCTGTGATGTTTCCTCCTCATTAGTGGCTGATAATTTTAAAAGCCCTCCACATAGCTATTTTATCAGCAAATCTTGTAATAATAGTACTGTCATAATTAATATGTTGTGAAATTCCCACTACTAAGCGATATGAGTACTTGAAATCGATGTACCTTTTTGTATCTTTTGTGTATAGCTATAGTATTATTGATTAAATGATCGGTAATATTAATTAAACATACCCTGTTAAATTTGATTTGCTTTACTCTAAGCCTTAAAAGTATCAAACTGAATCTTGATCAAGAAACCTCTTTTCATTTTTTTTTTTTTTTTTTTTTTTTTTGAAATTTGTGGTTGATGCATGGAATGTTCAGAGCCAATGGAGGATGTGGTTATGTTAAGAAACCAGATTTCTTAATGACAAATGGGCCGAATAATGAGGTTTTCGACTCCAAAGCAAAGCTTCCAGTAAAGCAAACTTTAAAGGTCAGCACCCTTTACCAAAATAAAAACCAGCTTTACCAATAATTGAAAAATACTTGTTACTTAGTGCTATGATATTGTAACAGGTAAAAATTTATATGGGAGATGGATGGCATCTTGATTTCAAGAAAACTCATTTTGATACTTACTCCCCGCCAGATTTCTACACAAGGGTAATGAACTGAACAATCTTTAATCTCTATGGTAACAATTACTATAGCCGTCTATTTCTTGTGTGTTGTCATTTTCATATCCTTGTTGAATATGTATGTTAAGAGATGCCAATTTTAGCCTGTTTGCTTATGAATGGGTCGACTTTGGGTTATGTGGTACCTCTAACGGGTCAAATGGGTCAAGTTAAGAACTTAAGTTTAAATGGATACGGGTCAAAATGGGTCAAAATTCTTACTTTGATGCATATAACATCTTAACTTATCTTATGCCAAAAAATAGATTACTTCGTATTAAATTTGTAATCAAGTAAGACACACTAATCGTTTATAATTAAGCATCAAATTCAAAGCTTCTATCTTGTCAATGAAAATCTATATATCAACAAGAACAATCTCAAAACTCATTTGTAAGTTTGTTGTCAATGATCTTCATAGTAAAAGATCTTAACTGATTAATAGGTGGGTATATCTGGAGCACCCGCTGACGAAATAATGAGAAAGACAAAGCAAAAGGAAGACAACTGGACACCTGTTTGGAACGAAGAGTTTACATTTCCATTGACACGTCCTGAAATAGCTTTACTTCGAATTGAAGTACATGAATATGACATGTCCGAGAAAGATGATTTTGCTGGCCAAACTTGTCTTCCTGTTTCCGAGTTAAGGCAGGGAATCCGTGCAGTTCCATTGTGTAACCGCAAAGGAGATCCATACACTTCAGCAAGGCTACTTGTGCGGTTCGAGTTGGAGCCGTAAAATTATCTCACTTCTTTTGGGTTGATTGTTATGCCTTGTCTACATGTTGTTTTAACCTTAATATCTCCAAATAATTTTGTTGTATATACATCTAAAATAAACTGATTCACGGGGCCGTAGATTGTGTCCAAATGCATGTGATCATTGAACAGTGAACACGTTTGGATCTCTTGTTCCTTAAATGCTCCAATTGTTTGCTTAAGAAGGAGAAATCAGAAATGTCTCAACTACTCAAAACATCACTTAAAGTCTTAAACCTTCTAAATGAAAACAACTTCAAGAAAGTACCATTGAATTCATGATGTTGGTAATGTGTTCATTGGTATTGCGTAGTTCATACGTATTGACGATAAAAAGATGAAACAAAATAACAAAATAACATACTAAGTGGAAGCTTTATTCATTGCCAAATCAAATACAAAACCAAATTTAAAAGTATCATGTATTAAATTCTAAGTCAAATGTATCAAACACAAAATTCTAATTTGAGGATGCTAATCTCTANCTCATCCACTTATTCCATACCAAACTCAAAATTTCATACCCTAAAGATACTAGTTTAATTCAAACAAATGATTGATTCCCTAAAACGATCCAAAACAAACGCTGAAGACTTCGAAACAAACAATCAAAAATTAATCGACAAATTCAAAGACAAAATCAAAATGATCAACCAAACAAACAATTCGGCTCAAACGATCTTCAAAAAAGACAACCAAATTCAGGCAACCAACTTCAAAAGCTGAACATATGAAGATCCAAATTTTCAAAGTGATAAGTTCCCAAATGATTGATCAAAATCCAGACGACTATAATGAATTCTTCAAGCACCAAGTCAATCTACAAATTTCAAATAACAAATTCAAATTCTAATGAGCCACTTAATTTAAGGTCCAACTTTAAACTTATTATCCAAATATCAAACAAATTAAAGTTAATAAATGACTTGACGAACGGAATCTTATAACTCATACTTTCCAAGTATGATATGGATAATACTTCTAGTAACCTAATTACATGAAAAGAATTCCGTACCAAATTCAAAGTCAAATACAAAATCCCAAATAACCTAATCGCAAATAAGTCTTTAAAGAAATCCAACGATTAGGTTAACAAATGAGCAATCCATGAATGGCTTCACCTAATACAAAGATTCTTGTTACTATAGAGTATAGACTTTAGAATTACATTTCCTGCATGAAGGTGGACTAGTGCTTCTTGTGTAACTACATTACCACAGCAAAAAGCACTAGACCAACATCTATAACAGGCATCATTCACAGTTATATAGCCCAACCATCTCTATACCTCCATTTCTTCAAAATCCATGTATCCCAATGACTCAATGAGCAATTCAATTCTGTTCTGAAACCTCCATTCTTTAAACAGACTTCATCCCGACACCCCTTTAAACAGACTTACATATACCTCAAGCAGTGGCGGAACTAGGATTTCAAAATAGGGTATGCACTTTTGCTCGAAGGGTCCTCGAAGGGTCCTTGAAGGGTATGCACCCTATGTTTTTTACACTACCTGTCGAATTTTAGGGTATGCACGTGCATACCCGTGCTATAAGCTAGGTCCGCCCCTGACCTCAAGCTCTGCACATTCCATTCCTTATATCAGTAACTATTTTCTAACTTGAAACTGCACATTCCATAAAACAGCAACTTTTTGAGTTTGAATTGACTTTTTTACTGTCAAACCCATCAGTTATAGTCTAACTTTCTCAATAATACTTTGAATCACCACCTCTGCATACTTTTTCCCATTGTTAAACATTCTATCATTTCTTTCCTTCTATATATGATATGCTATATTAGCCAACAACATTTTTCTTGTAATACTCCAAATTTTTTTTTTTTGAAAGGCAAATTGTATTAAAGCGAAAAAGAAGATACAAAAGAATAGCGACCCACCGTTTAAACCAAGATAGTTAAACCGGAAGAGCCCCAAGAAGAAAATACAACAAAAGTTGTGCTAACTTCTAAAACAAGAGAAAAAGGTACCAAACAAGACAAAGCTACAAACCAACCCACATGCTCAGGAACCCCACTAAAAGATCCATTACCCCACCATACATTTGGAGCCAAATGACGTAGATCAAAAGAAACAATGAAGACAATGCAACCAATTTACTTGATTATAATAACCTTGATGTCCTAGCAAAAACCAATTGCAGCAGACACTAACTCACATTAGATGCTCCCTTTTAAATTGCAACAGACCAGGAACTAAAGAGATCAAAACCCATCAGATGCTACTTCCTTTTGAACTAACTCACAATGCCAAACACCCTGTTAACACTTTAAAGGCTGTCATGCAATACCAAACTTAGCTGAAACTACTTAGACTGAAAACCTATAAAAGACTTGACTTCAGAACGCAACTCTTCAAACTGACCATCACTATCAGCTGCTCCACAAGACCAAAATGCCGGTGAGCATAACTGAACACAGGAACCAATTATTGCAGACGACAATTTATTGGATCATATAACCATAGTTGCCACTCCATCCCGCTTCTCTTATTTGATCTTCTCACAATCCACTCGTAACTTTTAAGTTGAACATCTTGGATGATTTTATTTAAACTTGAGACTTTCCCTTTAAAGACTCGCGCATTTCTCTCTTTCCAAATATAATACCCGGAAGTCCATATAACCGCTTGCCAAAGATGAAATGAATGGGTTGGGATATCAACATTTCCATTGGAGGAGAACATTTCGCCAATAGAGAACGCGTTAACATTTCCAAACTTCCACCAGATGAAGACCTTTTCCCACACACTCATAGCAAAGTTACATAAAACCAAGCTATGAGCACATGATTCAACCACACTATCACAACATGGACATAAAGTTGAATCCATATCAATACCCCTCTTGTCTAACTCCTCACGAACCGGTAGCCTACCTTTCAAGGCTCTCCAAACAAAGATGTTAACCTTCTTGGGTACCAATTTGTTCCATAGAGTTTCTTGTCCACCATTCTCGATCCTTAATGTCTTCTCTTCCACCATCTTTGTTAAAGCTTTAACCGTGAAAACCCCGTCTTCTTGAAGCGTCCATTCCCATCGGTCCCTACAATCATTAGAAATCACAACATTTTGTAACAACATTACGAGTTCATCAAAATCCCTACCCACCCTACCTCTAATCTCTCTAACCCACTCCCATTCCCAACACCACTTGTTGTTCTCCCATCTCCCTCTATCCGCCACCCTAGCCTCCTTTCTCCTATCCAAATGATACAACCTAGGATACTTATCACAAAGTCTCACGTCGCCAAGCCATCTATCAACCCAAAATCCAATGTCCTTACCATTCCCCACCACTCCTTTCAAAGACAAAGAGTATTCTAATCCTATCCCCTCCAATTCCTTCCCAATCTTGACAATTTCTTTCCATACCCCCCCCATCATACACGTCTCCCCCCAACCCTCTAACCCCACCTAGCCCCCCACTTTCCCCATGAATGCTTTTAATAATCTTAACCCATAGCATACCGTTTTCATTCCTAAACCTCCACCACCATTTCCCTAAGAGCGCCCAGTTTTTTGCCCGAAGAGACCCAATGTTTAGCCCCCCAACCCCATGTGAAGCTAGCAACATATCCCATTTAACCCATGCAAGTTTTTTGCATTCACCCACCCCACCCCAAAAAAAATCTTTTCGAATACACTCAAGATGTTTTAACACACTCAAGGGCACACGGAACATCGAAAAATAATACAATGGTAAGCTAGCAAGCACCGACTTCACCAGTGTTAGACGACCCCCAAAAGACATCGTTTTTGTTTTCCAATCAGCTAAACGCTTCTTGAATTTATCTATAACTGGATTCCAAGCGACAACCCGTCTCATATTCTCTCCAATTGGCAAACCCAAATAAGTAAAAGGAAACTCTCCTACCCCGCATCTCATCCACCTCGCCATTTCCCCAATATCCCTCTCATTCACCCCGACTCCATATAGCTTACTTTTATTATAATTGACCCGTAACCCAGACACTTCTTCAAAACACTTAAGAATGCACATTAACGACCTTGCATTCTCCTTATTCCACTCGCCAAAAAATATAGTGTCGTCCGCATATTGAAGATGTGACACTACCACTCTATTATTACCAATACTAACACCCCTAAAAATTCCTTTTTCCACTGCCTCAGTAACAATTGCATTTAATCCTTCCGCGGCTAGAATGAACAAAAAAGGTGACAACGGATCGCCTTGTCTAACACCTCTCTCCAATCCAAACTCTTCCGTGGGTGATCCATTAACTAATATTGACATGGTGGCCGAGGATAAACAACTTGAAATCCACTTACACCACTTCTCCCCAAATCCCATCCTTTTCATTATGTCCATAAGAAATCTCCAGTTAATACTATCATAAGCTTTTTCGAAATCCACTTTAAAAATCAACCCCCTTTCTTTCCTTTTTTTCAAATAATCCACCGTTTCATTAGCAATGAGAATACCATCAAGAATAAACCTGTCTTTAATAAACGCATTTTGAACATCGCCTACTACCTTGCCAACCACCCTTTTAATTCTCTCCGCAAGCAACTTTGCTATGATCTTGTAATAACACCCAATAAGACTAATGGGTCGAAAGTCCCCAAGCCCGATAGGATCCGCAACCTTTGGAATAATGGTCACGAATGACGCATTACATCCTCTCGTTATCTCTGATCTATCCCAAAACCAGTTCACTGCCGTTATGAGCTCAGGTTTTAATAAATCCCAATATTTCCTAATAAATTTAAAATTAAAACCGTCTGGACCTGGTGCTTTATCACCTCCACACCCCCGAACCGCGTCCCAAACCTCATTCTCATTGAACTTCCCCTCCAACATTACCGCTTCTTCCCTCGAAATTTTCTGAATTTTATCACAACAAAAAATAGGTCGAATTATCGACCCCTCTGAAAATATCGCTTTATAGTGTCTTGCCACTTCTGCCTTGATTATATATGGGTCCTCACACCACAACCCGTTAACCATAAGACCTCTTATGTTATTCTTATTGTTCTTCCTTTTGACGTATGAATGAAAAAACTTCGAATTTTCATCTCCTTGTGCGTCCCATATCACCCTAGCCTTTTGACGAAGCATACTTGCATATTCACTTTCTCTTTCCACCCACTGCTTTCTTGCCTCCAACCATTTCAATCTTTCGCTATCACTCAACACTCTATTTTCCGCCTCCAATTCCCATTTTATGGCTTCTTTTTTGAAGCCCTCAATTTTCTCTTTTGTCGCACCAAATCTTTCCTTGCTCCATTTTTTTAGCTCCACTTTAACATTTTTTAACTTATCTCGGAACCGACAATCTGGTCGATTGGCTCTAACTTCCTTTATCCATGCCATCTCCACTACTTGCCCTATATCCCTCTCATCTAGCCAAATATCAAAGATTCGAAATGGTCTTGGGCCAAAATCAAGATCCACGTCTTTTAAAACTATCGGACAATGATCCGATAATTTCCTATCCAAGGCAACCACTGATAAGTTCCCCCATAGATTAGTAAACCCATCATTCATCAAAAAACGGTCCAATTTACTAAATTTCATGCCGTCATCACTAATCCTAGTAAACTTCCGCCCCCCCATTGGAATCTCCACAAGCCTTGCTTCATTAATGAAATCATTAAAGTCATTCATCTCTTTAACATTCACTTGCGAATTCAACCTATCATCAATCCTTCTAACTACATTAAGATCGCCAAAAATACACCACGCGCCATTCCATCTATGCATTAGCCCTAGTAATCTTTCCCACAATGACGCTTTCTGTCTCCCAACGTGAGGCCCGTACACACATACCAGGAACACGTCTCCGTCTCTGCCCTTCCATTCACCTTTGAGAGTGATGAATCTCTCATCCCCCGTTGCTTCTCTACAAGTAAATATACTCGCATCCCAAATTAGTAAAATTCCCCCCGAGCATCCATTTGCTTCCAACTGTGTAAAGCCAAACCCGTTTCCTCCCCACAACTCTTCGACCCAGTGTTCGTCAACCGTTCCAGATTTTGTTTCTTGTAAGCCTATTACATCCGGACGCTCCTCTCTAATAATCGACTTTACCCACCCTTTTTTCCCGACCTCGCCCATACCTCTTACGTTTAAAGATACAATCTTCATAATATAAAATAACGAACGACTTAACACAATAAAACTTACAGTAGCTCATTTTGCCCCTTTCCTTCCATTTTCTTCTCTTCTTCCGCCATGGCCCACGAGACTCCAATCAACTCCCCCACTTCCTTTACCTGCTCCATATTAATAGAGCAACTTTTGTTGTCCGAATCCGCTCGCCCCTTACTCTTAAACGTAAACCCACCCTCATTATCGTCCCTCTCGTCAACGAACTCCTTATATATGTCTGACATTCCTTTTGCATCATCACCCAAACCTTTCGCTCCCATATGTCTTGCCACCCTCTTTGCCTTTTTTATGCTCTTTCTACCAATCTTTATCGTGGACCTGCTTTTATCCATGCCCCCCACCCCAGGAGAGAACAAATTCCCATTCTTCGAACCTTGACAATCGACTGTGAAGTTAGCTCTTCTCTTCTTCGAATTCCTAATTCCACCGCTACTATTTGGATCGGGTGATGAATCTTCTCTTTTTTCTCCCCTCGATTGAGCTTCACACACTTCCTGTTCTATTTTTCCATTTTGCTTCTCCTGGTACTTGTGCTCCTGGTTATTCATATTTTTTATTTTCACATCTTCATTATAGTTGGTACCAATATTGTTGTTCTCCGTTACACCACCAATAGGCCCATCATTATTCTTATTTTGGGCTAAATTCTCCAAATCATCTATAGGCCCATCAGAATTTTCAACAAACAGTTTATCATTATTAATAATCCCATTTGTATCATTTTGCTTTTCGTACATCATGTTACCAGTAGATAAGTTACCCGTGATCCTATCACACTTTTCCAATTTTCTAGTATTATTCATATTTAATTCATTACCATCTCCCACTAAATTTTCTTTGGAACTTGCAGCGCCTCCCTCAAACCCCTCAAACCCCTCATTACCATTTTCCAAGATATAGTCTTTGGAACTTACCGCACCTCCCTCTAGCGTCCCTCCCACCCTAGGCCCTCCAGATACCCTAGAAGCTTCGTCTTCCCCGCAATTCTGATCTACCATCTTAACTGGCCGTGACTTCCGATCACCCTCCTCCTTATGATTGTTGCCCTCTTCTTCGTCGCCAGAATCCTCCTCCTTCCCGTTGGACTCATCACAACTACTATCATTATCCTCTTCCTCTGATATAACCATGTCATCCCCACCATTCTTTAGACCCGAACCAAACTTGGATTGTTCATCATGATTTACCATGCTTACTTCTTCTATCTCCACCTCACATATGTCTTTTATTTCCTCAACCACATTCACTTTAAAAATCATTCCCCTAAACTTGACGCTCAGTGCTTCATTGATTAAACCCTTAACACATGTATGTATCTGCACTCTTCCAATAATCAAGTTCTGATTACCAACAAGATTACAGTTTTCCGTACCTACTATCGATCCATGTAACTCCGCAATTTTCCTAAAAACTGTTTCCGTCCAACACGATACGGGGACCCCGATTATGTTTATCCACGTAAATCTCCCAGAAGGTTTGTAATATATGCTCCATTTCCTCAGCTTATGCAACCATCTTCTGATGCCATGATCCACATTACTTAATATGTTACCTACAGTCTCGGTTGAATCAAACACCACCATGACCTCTAAGCCACCCAACAACTTCACCTCCACATTTGACAATCCTTGTTCTTCGCATAATGCCAGAAGTTTAGACAAATAGCACCCTTTTTTCACTTCACCTAATAAACTCCTGTTGAAGACCTCACCATTAAACTCATCTTCAATTAGCTCAATAGTTCTACCTTCATCTCTATCCACCACACTCTTATGTCTATACTTCGTATCTTCTTGGGAACCCTTAGCACCATTCCTTTCATCAATATATCTCTCCACCTTCTCACGTCTATTAACTCCATGCACCACGTCAGCATAGCGACGGCTGTCGCGAATGCCCATTCTTATGCCACCACCATTCACACTGTTGTAACGACTGTTGCGAATGCCCATTCTTGTGCCACCACCACTCACACCATTGTGAACTGTGTTTCTTCTGCTACCATTCATCTCCCCCCTGTCCAAATTCCTATTCCCTGCATTCCTCCTATCATAAGCTACAAATACCCTTAAGTATTCATCTCTTATCTTGATCTTACGAAGACTCTTAAGTAACTCCTCTGTATCGACCACGAACTTGAACCGAACAAAGCCATACCTTTGCCCATTGCGAAGGCGTTTCCGTACCATAAACATGTCAAACACTGTACCATGTTTCTTGAAGATCATCCACAAGTTACCCATACCCCATTCGTCCGGAAAGTTGGAGAACATAAACGATACTGATGAGTTACGTTTCCCACCAGCGTAGTTAGCACCTAGTAGCTTACCATTGTATTGCCATCTATTTCCTATGTGCCCCGATCTCACATTATCTCTCACACTCGATTCGTTACCTCGCTCTCTCACTGGAACGTTGCTAGCTTCTTTTTTTTTCTCTCTCACACATTTTCTCTCTCCTTCTTTGAAACATATTTGTAAGAAACCTCTTTTCATGGCAACCACTTTTTATAAAAGTCACAGGCACATTAAGTTTCTGAAAAGTTCATTTTCTGCAGGGGTGTCCGAGATCAGACATTGACATTCCAGGTGCGAGCAGACCGAAATAGACTTGCAGGTTTGTTTAATTTTACTATTATCATAGCAAATCACTACTTTCAGTGCTTTCGTAGTATCTGTGGTCACTACACTAGTTCACTCGGTTTTGTAGAACATTAAGTATGCTTCTTTCATGTATGAACATCAATAAAAATCAAAACTTTATTACAAAACACCAAAAACCCAACAAAATTCAAACACTAAGAAATGGAAATTCTCGCAAACCTTTCCTTATTCTAGGATTCAAGTCAACTGAGCATAATGAACATGTTCATCAGTAGGCAATTGTGGGATCAAAAGATCAAGATTAAATTGTGAAGTTGATAACATTGCAAGTCCATCTTGTGCAAGACCATTTAATCTTGCTAATGATAAATCTTTTACATTATCTAAACCATATTTTTCAATTAAAAATAAGATATACTCTATATAAATATAAGACATAAGACTATTAATTGTATGAAATAATACAAGAAATCACTCATTTTGATGGATTGTCAAATTCCTATAAAACATCAAACACTCAAACTTATTCTAAATATCTTATTATTAAGGCTCAATCAACCCGATTAAAGAACCACATCTAGACCACTATCTCCTAACAACTCAATCCCAAACATCAAATACTCTTCAATGCCAAACACACATTCCACATACTACAATTCACTTAACATCAATACTTCAATCCCAAACCACTAAAAATCAAAACTATGACACAAAATACTGAAAACCCCAAAAGAAGTTAAATGATATACTACAATTCACTTAACATCAATACTTCAATCCCAAACCACTAAAAATCAAAACTATGACACAAAATACTGAAAACCCCAAAAGAAGTTAAATGATAGAAATCTCTTGATAGCCAAACACCCTTTAAATACCAAATACTCTCTCAATCACTAAAAATCAAAACTTTCACACACCAAACACCCCCTAAACAACAAATCCTATCCAAATCACTAAGAATCAAAACTTTAACACAAACCCAAAAACGGAAATCCATAGAAACATTTGAATCTCCTTATTACAAGATTACAAAGTCACCTGTGTGCATTTTGAAAACCCTTCAAAAATCAAACATTCTACAATTACTAAAACCTAAAACCAAACACCCCCTATACACCAAACACTCATCCAAATCACCAAAAATCAAACCTTTCACACGATACCAGAAAAGGGAAATCATTATTACATTAAGGGCAAAGTTTGGTTTGATTAAGGGGTGTTTGGATATGGAGATTTGAAAATGTATTTACTGCGGGGTTAAAAGTGTTCCAAATTCATTAAGAGCATCATATATCTCATCCCTTACAATCATTTTACATTATGCATCATTTGGTTATAACTTGAGCAAAAAATGATATTTTCAAATATTACAAATTTCCATATTTATCCTCCCCTTACAATCCTTTTTACATTATGCATTGTTTGGTTGTAACTTGAGCAAAAATGATATTTCCAAATATTACAAATTTTTAATTTTAATATTATTTTTGAAATAAGTGACACAAAGTGTAAAATGATTGTAAGGGAGGATAAATATAGAAATTTGTAATACTTGAAAATATCATTTTTGCTGAAGTTACAACCAAACAATGCATAATGTAAAATGATTGTAAGGAGAGGATAAATATGGAAAATTGTAGTATTTTTTATGTCACTTTTAAAAATTTGTAATATTTGAAAATATCATTTTTGCTCAAGTTACAACAAAAAAATGAATAATGTAAAATGATTGTAAGGAGAGGATAAATATGGAAATTTGTAATATTTGAAAATATCATTTTGGCTCAAGTTACAAACTAAGCGATGCATAATGTAAAATGATCGTAAAGGAAGGATAATATGGAAATTTAGGATGAGATATATGATGCTCTTAATGAATTTGGAACACTTTTGAACCCGCAGTAAATACATTTTCAAATCTCTATATCCAAACACCCCCTTAATTAAACCAAACTTTGCCCTTAATGTGTAATAATGATTTCCCTTTTTCGGTACCATGTGAAAGGTTAGATTTTTGGATGAGTGTTTGGTGGTGGTGGTGGGGGGTTGTAATTGTATAATGTTTGATTTTTAAAGGGTTTTCAAAATGCCCACTTGACTTTGTAATCTTGCAATAAGGAGATTCAAAGGTTTCTATGGATTTCCCTTTTTTGGTTTTGTGTTTGAAGTTTTAATTTTTAGTGATTTGGATGAGATTTTGTTGTTTAAGGGGTGTTTGGCAGTCTTGTGAAAGTTTTGATTTGAAGAGTATTTGGTATTTAAAGGGAGTTTGTTACATCATGAATTTCGTGCACCTCACAATTATTGCGTGATTTTGCTGATTCTTGGGAACTTATTGTATTGACCAACTCAATTTGTATTGACCAACTCAATAATTGCTTGGCGTGCAGATTCTATCAATAGTCCACATTCTGAATTATCATATGTGCTATTCACAACTTCTTTTTCTTCACGTGAATTAGTGTCGTGCAACATCATAGGACAAAGGTCTTCATCATTTTTTCCTTTCTTGGTTGTTAAACTAACTTTTGCAGCAAGGTCTTTGGTTTTATTCTTCTTAGGACGTAACACCATTGCATGTTTGCCACCCATCACCTCCAAAGAATCACCAGAAAGTTATTTGGTATTTCTTGTTAGGGGTCATAGGGCTCACTAACTTACTTTCAACAACATTTAGGTAATTTTCTACTTCACTAGTCAAATGTGTTTGACCAACCGTGACCTTATCAAATTTTATCTTTCCCTTTCTTGGTTGTTAATCAAACTTTTGTAGCATAGTATTTGGTTTTATTATTCTTAGGATGTAACACCATTGCATTTTTGCTACCAATCACCTCCAAAGAATCACTAGAAAGTTGTTTGGTATTTTCACTCATGTTAGGGGTAATAGGGCTGACTAACTTACTTTCAACAACATTTGGGTAATTTCTACTTTACTAGTCAAATATGTTTGACCAACTGTGACCTCGTCAAATTTTATCTTTCACTTTCTTGGTTGTTAAACTAACTTTTTTAGCATGGTCTTTGGTTTTATTCTTCTTAGGATGTAACACCATTGCATGTTTGCCACCAATCACCTCCAAAGAATCATGAGAAAGTTGTTTGGTATTTTCACTCTTGTTAGGGGTCATACGGCTCACGAACTTACTTTCAACAAAATTTGGGTAATTTTCTACTTCACTAGTCAAATATGTTTGACCAATCGTGACCTCATCAAATTTTATTTTTCCCTTTTTGGTTGTTAAACTAACTTTTGCTGCATGGTCTTTGGTTTTATTTTTCTTAGGACGTAACACAATTGCATGTTTGCCTCCAATCACCTCCAAAGAATCACCAGAAAGTTGTTTGGTATTTTCACTCATGTTAGGGGTCGTAGGGCTCACCAACTTACTTTCAACAAAATTTGGGTAATTTTTTACTTCACTAGTCAAATATGTTTGACCAACCGTGACCTCATCAAAGTTGTTAAACTAACTTTTGCAGCATGTTTCTACTTTACTAGTCAAATATGTTTGACCAAACTTGACCTCATCAAATTTGTTAAACTAACTTTTGCAGGGTCTTTGGTTTTATTCTTCTTAGGACGTAACACCATTGCGTGATTGCCACCAATCACCTCCAAAGAATCACCAAAAAGTTGTTTTTTATTTTCACTCTTGTTAGGGGTCATAGGGCTCATTTACTTTCAACAACATTTGGGCAATTTTCTACTTCACATAGTCAAATATGTTTGACCAACCGTGACTTCATCAAATTTTATCTTTTCCTTGGTTGTTAAACTAACTTTTGCAGCATGGTCTTTGGTTTTATTTTTCTTAAGACGTAACACTATTGCATGTTTGCCACTAATCACCTCCAAAGAATCACCATGTAGTTGTTAGGATTTTCACTCTTGTTAGGGTTCATAGGGCCCACTAACTTACTTTCAACAACATTTGGGTAATTTTCTACTTCACTAGTCAAATATGTTTGACCAACCATGACCTCATCAAATTTAATCTTCCTCCTACATAATTTCTTACTTTGTTGATATGTGCTACTAGGGTCTACTAACTGATCTACCATCCTTGTTACTGATTTTCCTACCCCTTCCCAATTGAAATACTTCCTTTTTCCAATAGAGAAACAATTTGGGTTTTCGACTTCACCTACTAACCATTTTTGGTTTGACACGTTGTTCTTTGTTTAGGTTGTAGTGTATCAATCAAATTGGATTGTTCCATAAGTCTTATCAAACTCTTGATTATCTTCCTCAGCAACAATGGAAACAATAGTTTCCTCTAACCTTGTTCTGTGTTCCAAGGCGTCAATTGGTCAACCTTTCTCTTTCGGATCAATTTAGCCTTCCTCGACTTTTGATCTTCCAACTCCTTATCATGCCTAATGATATTGGCCATAATTTGTGATTCATGGTTTCATTAGAATTCATCAAGTTCAACACTTTAGATGTCACAATTGTCACCAAATCTTGCATTTTCACATATGCATGTCCTCTACAGATTCATGGCTATGTCTTCTCGGTGGCAATACCTCTTGTTGTGGTCCTCCTACCCTGTTCAACGTACCCACGGGATCCCTTACAACATGCACATGACGCTTTAAAATTCTAATAAGACCACTTTTGCTATTATTCGTCAAGAAACCTATTAACCCAACATATTCAAGCAAAATCAACACAACTTTGAATACTAAATATCTTTTAAACAAGAATAGAGAAATTAACCCAAATACATCGTTAACTTACCAAGTTTACCATCCAGAAAAACGAGCTTATAATTTTCATATTTATTGTTTTGACTCATCCTCGCTGCAACAAGTACCTCCTCTAGAAAGTTTTGATCCAAAACCGTGTAACCACTTAACATGTTAGCGGACACCAACTGCACCGCAATCAATTTAGGAATACGGTATTTCTATCTCTTTTTGAACACCTTGATCGCATACCAAAAGTGGATGGTCCAAAATCCAACAGAACTTATCCTGCCAATACTTGGGAGGTGTTTGGCTAAGCTTATATTATGGGCTTATGAGCTTATTAGCTTATATGTGTTAAATAAGCCTAAAGCAAGTATTTGGCTAAGCATATATAAGGGGGTTTTGTTAGGCCCAAATTTTGTGGCTTATATGTGGAGGGATGGGCTTATATAACAATATTATATAAAAAGGGCTTTTATAACCTCATTTAATAACTACACCATTTAATGTTCATGTACATTTTTGTCATTTTACCTTATTAATTATGATAAGCTAAGCCAAACACTTAGCAAGGGCTTATTAGCTCATGATATATAAGCCATAAGCCGCTTATATAACATAAGCATAAGCCCAATTCATAAGCTTAGCCAAACACCCCTTAACCGAAATTTTGAGACCGATTACAATGCTGGTTTTATTATGACTAGGGCGATTACCAAAGGTATACCAACCGTGCAACATTGAGATATAATAAAAGTGCCTATAAAGATCCGGTATTGGTTCGATATTCAAATCCGTGCACTTCAACTCAAAGCATAAAATCTTACGAAAACCGTTTGGGTGCATTTACCATATGTTAATATCATAATAGCCCAGAATTGCGTTGAGCAAAGGGCTAATTTGAAATCACAATCCGGCTGCAATAAAGTTTACATAAATGCCTACTAATCCAGATGACACCTCGCCCATATTTTCGTGTGTTTTAAACAATTGGGTTACTTTCTCTTGGGTCAAAGTAGATTTGCAGCTAGTGATATGCTTCACCGACATTGAAGTGGTAGAAGTGTTTACCCCATTCACTATTCTTCAAGGCATCACTGACCGAAAATAGATCAAACCACAATCAACTCCATGTTTCTAACAACATCTATTAAAAAAAAGTAGATAAGAAAAATAAACTAACTATGTAGTAAAGTAATGCAAGCAAATCTTTCAAAAGCTCTACCTAGATATTCTCTAAATGAAATTGTTGTGTATGAGATGCGAGGTGATGTGCAAAAACGGAGATAAAAATAGATGTGTTACTTCGACTTAATAGAGCTCTTGGCGAATTTGTTAGAGTTGAAGCTTCTTATTGCAGATTAACATTTTTGTGGTTATGTCAATTTAATTTTATGGTATTCTATAATAATAAGCTTCAACTCTAACAAATTTGCCAAACAACTCTATAAAGTCGAAGTACTTCAGCGGAAGTAACACATCTATTTTTATCCCTGTTTTTGCACATCACCTCGCATCTCATACAAAACAATTTCATTTAGAGAATATCTAAGGCTTTTGAAAGATTTGCTTGCATTAAATCACTACCTAGTTAGTTCATTTTTCTTATCTACTTTTTTTAATAGATATTGGTAGAAACATGGAGTTGATTGTGGTTTGATCTGTTTTCGGTCAGTGATGCCTCGAAGAATAGTGAATGGGGTAAACACTTCAATGACGGTGAAGCATATCACTAGCTGCAAATCTACTTCGACCCAGAGAACGTCACCCATTTGTGTAAAACATACAACATCGTTGGTGATCTGAAAGCTCGGGCTCCAGAGACACACAAAAATATGGGCAAGGTGTCACCTAGATTAGTAGGCATTTATGTAAACTTTCTTGCAGCCAGATTGCGATTTCCAATTAGCCTTTTGCTTATCGCAATTATGATATTAACATATGGCAACTCCACCCAAACGGTTTTCGTAAATTTTTTATGCGTTGAGTTGTTGTGCAAGGCTTTGAATATCGAACCAATACTAGATCTTTACAGGCAGGCACTTTTATTATAGCCCATTGCATGGTTGGTATACCTTTGGTAATCGCCTTAGTCATAGTAAAACCACCATTGTAACCGGTCTCAAAATTTCAGTTAAGTACTGGCAGGATAAGTTCTTTTGGATTTTGGACCATCCACTTCTCTTTGGTATGCGATCAAGGTGTTCAAAAACAAATAAAAAGATCGTATTCCTAAATTGACTGTAGTGTAGTTGGTGTCCGCTAACATGTTAAGTGGTTAGACGGTTTTGGATCAAAACTTTCCAGAAGAGGTACTTGTTGTAGTGGGGATGAGTCAAAACAGTGAATATGAAAATTTTAAACTTGTTTTCTGGATGGTGAACTTAGTAAGTTAACGATATATTTGGGTTGATTTCTCTATTCTTGTTTAATAGATATTTAATGTTCAAATTTGTGTTGATTTTGCTTGCAATATTTTGGGTTAATAGGTTTCTTGACGAATAATAGCAAAAGTGGTCTCATTAGAATTCTAAAGCGTCCTGTGCATGTTGTAAGGGATCCCGTGGGTATGTTAATAAGGGTAGGAGGACCACAACAAGAGGTATTGCCACCGAGAAGACAAAGCCATGAATCTGTATGCAAATGTGAAAATGCAAGATTTGATGACAATTGTGACAACTAAAGTGTTGATCTTGATGAATTCTAATGATATCATGAATCCTGAATTGAGAGAAATTAGGGCCAATATCATTAGGCATGATAAGGATTAAGGAGTTGGAAGAGCAATAGTCGACGAAGATCCGAAAGAGAAAGGTCGGGCAATTGAAACAAGCCTTGGAACACAAAACAAGGTTGGAGGAGACTATTGTTGTTGAGGAAGATAATTAAGAGTTTGATAAGAGACTCATGGAACAATCCAATTTGATTGATTCACCACAACCTAAACAAAGAAGAACAAAGTGTCAAACGAAGGTGGTTAAAGTAGGTGAAGTTCGAAACCCAAATTGTTCAATGGGGAAGGGGTAGGAAAGTCGGTAACATGGATGGTAGATCAATTAGTAGACTCTAGCACCTCAAGCACCCAGATGCTAAAAGCACATATCAACAAAGTATGAAACTATGTAGGAGGAAGATAAAATTTGAAGAGGTCACGGTTGGTCAAACATATTTGACTAGTGAAGTAGAAAATTACCCAAATGTTGTTGAAAGTAAGTTAGT
This sequence comes from Artemisia annua, assembly GCA_014162995.1. NCBI lineage: Eukaryota > Viridiplantae > Streptophyta > Magnoliopsida > Asterales > Asteraceae > Artemisia > Artemisia annua. The sequence continues at coordinate 62,843 of LBNU01028930.1, forward strand.
GGGCCCTATGAACCCTAACAAGAGTGAAAATACTCAACAACTTTATGGTAATTCTTTGGAGGTGATTGGTGGCAAACATGCAATGGTGTTACGTCTTAAGAAAAATAAAACCAAAGACCATACTCCAAAAGTTAGCTTAACAACCAAGGAAAAGATAAAATTTGATGAAGTCATTGTTGGTCAAACATATTTGACTAGTGAAGTAGAAAATTACCCAATTGTTGTTGAAATTAAGTTAGTGAGCCCTATGACCCCTAACAAGAGAAAATACCATACAACTTTCTGGTGATTCTTTGGAGGTGATTGGTGGCAAACATGCAATGGTGTTACGTCCTAAGAAGAAATGACCATGCTGCAAAAGTTAGTTTAACAACCAAGAAAGAGAAAGATAAAATTTGACGAGGTCACGGTTGGTCAAACATAATTGACTAGTGAAGTAGAAAATTACCCAAATGTTGTTGAAAGTAAGTTAGTGAGCCCTATGACTCCCTAACAAGAGTGAAAATACCAAACAACTTTCTCGTGTTTCTTTGGAGGTGATTGGTGGCAAACATGCAATGGTGTTGCGTCCTAAGAAGAATATAACCAAAGACCATGCTACAAAAGTTAGTTTAACAACCAAGAAAGTGAAAGATAAAATTTGACGAGGTCACGGTTGGTCAAACATATTTGACTAGTAAAGTAGAAAATTACCCAAATGTTGTTGAAAGTAAGTTAGTGAGCCTATGACCCCTAACAAGAGTGAAAATACCAAACAACTTTCTCGTGATTCTTTGGAGGTGATAGGTGGCAATGGTGTTATGTCCTAAGATGAATAAAACCAAAGACCATGCTGCAAAAGTTAGTTTAACAACTAAGAAAGGGAAAGATAAAGTTTGATGAGGTCACGGTTGGTCAAACATATTTGACTAGTGAAGTAGAAAATTAGCTAAATGTTGTTGAAAGTAAGTTACTGAGCCCTATGACCCCTAACAAGAGTGAAAATACCAAACAACTTTTTGGTGGTTCTTTGGAGGTGATTGGTGGCAAACATGCAATCATAACAAAGAAAGAGAAAGCATACGCCGAACAACTTACGCTTGTTGAGACAAATGAAAAATTGGAAGTACGAACTACTGAAAAAGCTAATTTGAATGATACAACACAATCACAACAAAGAAAGAGAAAGCATAGGCCGATAGCGGTTACTAAAGGTAAACTAGAGAGAGTCAGAAAGCCCAAAACCTCAAAACCAGTCACATTCTTTCTTATGTAATCCTAAAACACGTCGGATACAGAATTACGCATTACGATTTCCTTCCCCAACCCCTCTTTCGTCCCTTCTACATAAAACCAATGCTGAAAAGAATCGTCCATAAGATATATTGTGTGTGACCTAATTGGCGATCTGTAGATATATTCAATAAACATTGTCTCGATTCGATTTGTAAATGTAGTGATTCCAATGATCAATTTCCTAGTTTATTGATGGAAGAACAAAAAGAACTTCCTTCATGTATGCCTCTTTGTTAAAAAGGTATGATTTATAATGTGCAATTTGTTAAGTTTTGCTGTTAGATTTTTTATTGTTAGCCTAGAGGTTGTTTTGCGGTTGATAATCAAATGGATTTTTTAGAGGCTATATTTATTAAGTACATGAACCCTAGCAAAAGGCATGGTTTATACTTGCTAACAAGTTCTATGGTCCAATGAAGCTTTGAAGTGTGTATAATTTGAAGACTAAGAAAAACTACTTGTACCGTGTCTATAAACTTCTAAAGTGATCAAAACTTATGGTTAACTATATTTGTTTCAGGTTATAATTTTTTGGTTGAAGAACCATCCTAAAAGTACTTGAGAGGTATGATTTTTTATTTTCTCTATTTTTTATTTTTTTTTTATTTTTTGTTGAATTTAATTATGAGCTCACATTTGTAGTTCACAAGTACTATTTGTGTTCTCTTTTGTGGCTGAAGAGGATGTATTTATGTGGATGTATATGGTGCCGGAAAGGGTCACATGATTAGAACTTGAGTTATTAGGATTTAGGTACTTTGATACTTAATTATTTAGTTGACTGTTCCCGAATATTGCTTTATATAGCTCCTCGAAAGAACTTTTACTTGAAAAATCTTACGTTCTAAGGGGAGTTGACTCATTATATATGTTTTTACCATTTGATTCGCAAGCAAGTTCTATTTCACTTGGTAGCAAGGTATGTTCTCATGAGTGTAATTTTCAAGTCCGCTCAAGGGCTCGATGCTATAACGAGAAACAAGGCAACATATAGGCATTTGTTTCAACGTTACAAGATGTATGTGTAAGAATATGTGCATGGTATAACGTAATTAAATACTGCCATTAATTACGATACCATGGGGTCACACACAATAACGCTAGTGATGATGTGTAAATTTGTATACTTTTGAGGGGTCATTTAGCCCATAATTTAATACACTTTGAATCGTTTATTTCCCTAAAAGCTTTGTTTTTGCGTTTTAGGTACTTGGGAATGCAAATGTTGGATATGTACAAGTTTTAGGCTCGATTGGACGAAGAATGAAAGAAAAAGACAAAATTTAGTTTCGTGACCGGCATCGGTGACGTCACCAGAAGTGCAAAACAAATGTGCACTGTGACGGTTCACTGGGTGGAGACGACCTATGTGACGGCGTCACAACCTAAAGAGTGACAACGTCACAACAAGTCGGTGAAGAAAAACCCTAAAATCAATGGCGAGGTGACGGCATCACAACCTCAACATGACGCCGTCACACACTGTTTCCTATATATATTTTCGCATTGTTTTCATAAATTCGTGTGAAACTTTTGGGATATGAACCCTGGTCGAGGTTGTTTATGCATTTTTTGCTCAAGAATACCTCATGTATGTTAGAAATTATAAAGATCACAGTAATCTGAGAGTCGTGTAAACACTTTCAGATTGAAGTATTTCGATTGTTCTCTCGAAATCTTAAATCGGATAAAACTCATATTTAGAAACGAGATTGTGTTTTTGTTGTTATGAACCAGAACCAGATATTGACAATGAATATATGACCAACAATAACCGAAAAAAGGTTATAACTGCTATGCAGTTATTATAACCATAAAACAGTATAATTAAACGGGCAAAATATAGGTCCAAAATAAGGGGAATTTTATTTTTAAGTGCGTTTTAAACCACCCGTGTCGTGTTATCGACCAAAACAAAGCAAAACTCTTCTATGTTCCATATTATGGTGGATTAGATATCTTGAGATGGCATTTCAAGAACGTCTCTAACAAAGTTAAAGATACTTTAGGTTTTGAGCTTATAAACTGGCTACAAATGCAAAAGTCATGGGATAAGAATCTAGGAAAAGATCATGTCTTTGTTTTGGGGAAAATTACTTGGGATTTTAGAAGGAATAATCGCACTAATTGGGGCTCTAGATTTCTTGAAGTAGATGAAATGCAAAACCCCATAAAGCTCATGATCGAATGACACCCATGGGAGTTCAACGATGTTGGAATCCCTCACCCAACTCATTTCCACCCACATTCTGACAAAGACATCCATTTGTGGCAACGTTTAAAATCATATCATCTAACCGGCGAAACCTCATTAGTTTTGTTGGTGCGGCTCGTCCTTTGGCCAAGACAACATTAGGTCTATAGTGAATAGTGATAGACCAATGCACATCAACAACCAAAGAGCACTGCAAGTTCTTTGATTGTAAGTTAGGCATATGTGAGGAGTCTCACTCGTTAATAGGGCTATTTACAGAGTATAAATTCTGTTATCAGCCTCCGGGAGATACCGCTACTAGGAAATCAGTGTTTGGCTCGTCAATATCAGGTTGTATCCTTGTTATTCTTGACCCATTTACAGCTTACTATCAATATCCATGGCATTTGCCTCCGGATCACACGAAATACTCGGTTTTCATTGATCAAGAAGATGTGAAAGATATGAAGGTGAATGTTATGGAAATATTGATGAAGGTGACAATGAAGAAAAGGGATGAAATGAGAAGATATATAGTGTATGAGTTGATGCCAAAATTAGTTTATGGAGATCAAAAAGAGAAATTCGATTTGTTTCAAGATGCATTTTCCATTACAATCAATGACCTAATTGAAAGGGTTAAAACACTGAATTTGAATTAAGGGCATGTTTACTCTTCTTTTTTTTTTCATTAACATGTGTACTAATATGGACGAAATGCAGGATGTATGGATAAAAAGGCTATATTCAGTAAATCTAACTATCTTATAATGCATAAAGGACTACTATAATTAGAATACTTAAAATTAAGCCTTACAAGTTTAGAAGCTTAAAGTGCAAGTGATTCAAACACAATTAGACAATTAATACCATAAATGAAATATAATTAGACATTTACAAGTTTAGAAGCTTAAAGTACACACCACTTTGTTTTTGCCATTAAAGTTTAAAATTAATGAATTAAAATTGATCATTGTGTATATTAAATACAATTAATTAAATAGTCAATAAATACAATTAATACACTTATTAAAACACCCCTTACATAAGAAATACAAATTATCAAGCATATTGTACAACCAACTTAAACACAATTCCTGCATTAAATGTCACTAATACAAATAATAATGCATATATTACAAATTTTTAAGCCCGAACGGGCAATGGGCCACATGGGCTCGAGCCCGAACGGGCACGGGTCAAACGGGCTCGAGCCCGAACGGACACGAGCTAAACGAAATTTTTGATATCCGTAAATTTATTGTCAAAAAGAACATAATAAACTAAAATATGTTCACATATTGTACAAACCAAGCAAACTACTAAACAAAAACATAAAATAAAAAATAATACAAACAAAGCAAAATTTCATCAAAATTTTGCCATAAAAAACTAATTAGTAAAGCTATTGCCAAAAAACGAACAAATAAAATAAATTATTAATCGAAAAAATTAAATTACATGGTGCCCGCAGCTGCATCGCGCGGGGACCCTGCTAGTGGTGGATAAGTTATTGACTTATTGTTGTGTTTGGTTTGTAGTAAGCATCTGTATATATCCATGACAGCATAACACTTGTTTGTGTTCTCATTGGGATTACACAATCAACAATGCTTTGGAGCCCTAAGAGAATTAACAGATGTACTCGTTTTCATCTCTATAAAACACGACAATGTTCATAGTATGTACACCATTTTAAAAACCATCGGGGCAGCCCATTACTCGGATTGTTCAGCACTCGGGTCAAAAATCGAGTTACTCAGTCCAACTTTGTCAAATTACTCGGGCTACTTGGTCCAACTATGCCAAAACCCTATCAAATTACATGAATTTAAAGTATTTCAAACAATATGTTTACGTTAAAGCTTTAAACTATAATGTACTTCAAATTATTTGAAGTGTTACATTTATGTCATAAATATAATTTCAAATTTTTTATAAACATTAAAATCCTGCTTTTGCCGATTACTCCCTACAAGGTAGTACGTCCTTTAGAGCATAAGGTAAGGTAACATAGGTTAAAGTTTAACCAACTCCTACGTCAGCGCCACATCACCCATAAACTTTAACCAAACTTTAACAAAAAACACCCGTTATAATAACTCAACCTTTACTCAACATTTTGGGCCCCACTTTTATCATAATTTAACAAAAAATACTGAGTTAAACCTTAACTTGGGGGGTGGTATGTTAACCATTTTGTGTTAAAGTTTAACTCACAAAAACCTTCACCCTTAACACCTCGTGAAGCCCTTAACCATCCTCGTTAACGAGGTCTTCACTTTGGAACACGGTATGTTAACTTCCCCCTTAACGTGCAAAAGGTTAAACCACGAAAACGGTTACCATACCAAGTGCTCTTAAAACAAAACCTTTAACCATATAATGTAAGCTTAAAGGAAATTTAACACACAAATACAAGGACCAAAATAGAGAAAACAAACAAGTCGCATCAGCTGTCAAGTAACACCGTCCCAAACCTGCAACTCATCTTCACCGTCATCACTATAATCTAATTTCAGTCAACTAATTTAAAGGTCAATTTTATAAAGATGAGGAAACGCGATTTAGCGATCCTCATGCTCGCTGCTTTCGCTATTTTCTTCTCTCTTCAGGTACTACTCAAAACCCTAATTTTTTTTTATCAAATTTTACAATTACACTTTAGCTGACGTCATTAATTTATCAGTTTTATATAAATTACTTGATTTTGTATTCTATTTACTAATTTTATATGTGAAATTAGCTGATTAATTCGTATAATTAGATATTATTCAGTTGTTAATTTTATATAAATTTGCAGCTGTATGTGAAATTAGTTTGTGTGATTAGCATGTAACTGGCGGTGATTTCGCGAAATGATCGTCTTAGATGATATCTATCAGTTGTTAATTTGACATTAAAATGAAGTTGATTTTGTTCATTGATCGACGTAGATGATATTAGGCTGTTAATTTGTTGTTGTTGTTGAAATGAGGTGGTTAGCGAGGCTAATTAGTGTTGTTGTGTGATGTTGATCAGCATGAAGGTGATTTTGCGTTTAAAGAGGCGTGGTATCATTTATCAGATGAGTATCCGATTAAATATGAAGGTGAACGGTTACCGCCGCCGATTGTGTCTGATCTTAATGGCGATGGAAAGAAAGAAGTCCTCTTCGCTACTCATGATGCTAAAATTCAGGTATTACGTTCTTATTTTGGTTTTCATTGTATATGATACGGATTATTGATTTTGTATATGATTAGATAAGTAGTTTTGATAAGCAATCTAAAACGCTGAAAGAGTTGTGATGTGTCGAAATGCAATAAGTAGATAGGATGTTTCGATAAGCGTCCATAAAACCCCCGAAATTGAACTCATTTAGGTGTGTTTGTGAATTCATAGCATTTAGTTTCAAAGTATATCTAGTTTTGCTGCAACGTCAGTTTATAGTTGGTACAGAAACTATGAAGGCTTATGAATCTTTACGTTTTCTATACCTGTTAAATTGTTTAATCGATGAACTTTTTTTAGTGTTCCATCTGCAAAGTTCACAAACTATGGTAATGTTTCATGTATGCCATTTTCGTTGTTAAATAGTAATATCACCATGGGTGATAGATTATGTTGTAGGTAACACCACGTATTCTGGCAACAGATAAGATAATAATAGGCTGTCGTGGTACTTTGTACAATGGTATCTAGTATGTGATCTTCCGGATGTTAAGTTTGAAAGTAATATGTTTATTTTAGTGTTGGGGCCCTTCATGTGTTAACCCAACTCCCAGCCTTAGGTATTCCTAGTCAATTAGCAATGGTGGACAAATGGGGGGTCAAGGCAGGCATGAATTTAATCCCATCAGGTGTGGCTCCTTAAGTCTTCAAAAAACCAGAAACAGATTTACGGAACATTATTGCAGACACCACAAAAGGTGGACTGAAGCCATTTTTAAATGTTTGGTTCCAGAAACAGTTAATCTTTGATCTATCTTCAAATCCTGAAACTTAATACTATAGCGGGGAAAGTTAATATCTGACATAGCTAACAACGGTAGAATTAGGATGAGAGGATGACAAAAACAGGAAATTTTTGAGTTGTGGAGACTGATGGTTCTTGGAATGACCCTGATGAGCCTCCACGATGGCGGGAGTCCAAGGGCGCAGCACCTTGGTTGGGGTTTTATATGAACGTGTTTATGGAATCCATATTACATGTGAACGTCCATGTAGTTTATCTGAACTCATTGTAGTTTGATCACTCAAAATACAAGTGTACGCGCCTGTTTGCCTTAAAATTTTTAATATATGTGTAAATTTAGGTTGTTACATTTATATAGGATTCGTTTGTCACAAAAATAAACAACCATTATAGATGAAGTGAANGGGGGCAGGCATGAATCTCATCTCATCAGCTGTGGCTCTTTAAGTCTTCAAAGAACCAGAAACAGATTTACGGAACATTATTGCAAACACCACAAAAGGTGGGCTGAAGCCATTTTAAAATGTTTGGTTCCAGAAACAGTTAATCTTTGATGTATCTTCAAATTCTGAAACTTAATATATGATAGCGGGGAAAGTTAATATCTGACATAGCTAACAGTAGTAGAATTAGGATGAGAGGATGACCAAAACAGGAAATTTTCGAGTTTTGGAGATTGATGGTTCTTGGAATGACCCCAATGAGCCTCCACGATGACGGGAGTTCAAGGGCGCAGTGATGGTTCTTGGAATGACCCCAATGAGCCTCCACGATGACGGGAGTTCAAGGGCGCAGTGCCTTGGTTGGGATTTTAGAGTCGGTTAATCGTTTATGTTCCATTTCAGAACATATTTTCTATGTCTGATAGTTTACTAAATTACTAGTTGGGCATCAATTGTTGACCAAAAACACAATGTCATGATATTATGTAGTTACTTTTTTCCATATTGTTTTAGGTTTTGGAGCCTCACTCTAGGCGTGTAGATGAAGGATTTAGCGAAGCTCGTGTTCTTGCAGAGGTGTCCCTCTTACCTGATAAGATCCGTGTTGCCTCTGGTAGACGGGCAGTGGCCATGGCAACAGGGGTGGTTGACCGAAGTTTCAAACGTGGTCAAGTACAAAAACAGGTCTTGGTTGTTGTGACATCAGGTTGGTCAATTATGTGTTTTGACCACAACCTCCAAAAGTTATGGGAAACAAACGTTCAGGTGAGTACAGAATGCATTTTAGTCAAATTGATATTTCCTTTCATTTTGTCTGTTTTGTTTACTTTCTTATTTGACATACATTCTGGTGGTTTCAGGAGGATTTCCCACACAATGCTCACCATAGGGAGATAACTATATCTGTAAGTAATTATACACTAAAACATGGAGATGCGGGGCTTGTAATCGTCGGAGGACGTATGGAGATGCAGCCACATGTATGTCTTTGGATCTGTTTTGTACTTCCTTTACATTACTACAACATTGTTGGGTTGTTGTCATTGCTATTGTTTTATGGATTAAATCTTTTGTTTAGCTTGTCATAATTATGAACTGAGATGGTGACTAATCTTAGTAGGTACATTATTATCTGCATTTTTTCAGATGCATTTAGACCCATTTGAAGAAATTAAGATGGCTGAGGAAAGTGCTGATCAGCATAGAAGAAGCGCAAGCGAAAAGGATGTAAGAGTTTTTAAATTGAATTTTGTATTAGTATAACATTTGATTTGAGGTACTCGTGAAATTAACTGTTCAATCTTAGTCTGTATAGTAATGGAAGGTATTGATTTTGCATATAGTCTGCAGATTCTCCTGGAGCTGTGGATCTACGTCATTTTGCATTTTATGCTTTTGCCGGCCGAACCGGTACACTCCGTTGGAGTAGAAAAAATGAGGTAATCTTTATATTAGAGGACTGGATGCTTGATAGATACCCATGTAAAGTACCTTCTCCCATTTACTGACGTGTGTGTATTCTTAATACAAGAACATTGAAGCAGGCCCTTCAGAAGAATCTCCTTTAATTCCACAACATAATTATAAGCTTGATGTTCACGCTCTTAACAGGCGTCAACCAGGAGAGGTACACAAATCTACAATGCGATTTTGTTATTATACTGATAATTATACTGTCATTGTTGCTCAACCTTTTCAACTGTAGTTTGAATGCAGGGAATTCAGAGAATCAGTTCTTGGAGTTATGCCACATCACTGGGTGAATACAAGGCCTTTTTTTGTGTTGTTTTTCTTATTTCCGTTTCATATTTCTTTTTAATCACCTGAAAAATGTTCTACTAATCAGGATAGGCGGGAGGATACAATGCTAAAGCTGGCACACTTTAGGCGCCACAAAAGGAAGGCAGTGAAGAAAACTCCTGGAAAGGCCTCAAGCTTCCCATTCCACAAACCTGACGAAAACCATCCTCCAGGGAAGGATTCGTCCAAAAAGATTTCTAACTTAATTGGAAAAGCTACAAACTTTGCCAATTCAGCAAAGACTAAGAAGGTATTTATTTTCTCCAATCTTTTAATAATTTTTAATAGATATTTAAAGTTGGCCTCTAGGTCGGGCCTGGTATATGTGGCAAGGGGATACCTCCTGGTATTTTTTACATGTTTTGATCTGTCTAAAAGTTTAGAGCCACTTTTCGCGTTACCAAGGGATATATATGATTGATTTGGCACTGTCTTAACTGATGCAGGCATCACCTTATGTTCCCACAATTACAAATTACACACAGCTCTGGTGGGTACCTAATGTTGTGGTTGCTCATGGAAAGGAAGGGATTGAGGTTTTGCATTTGGCATCTGGTCGCACATTATGCAAGGTAACATGATACTTCCCCTGTGCCATATTATTGTCCACCTTTAATTTTTGGGTTGTCCCAAAAAGATTGTCCACTACTAGAAATAGAAGTTGAAAGTGTTCAAGTTTACCATATTGCCCCTAATAACTTACTACACTAGTCACTATGGCTTAAATTGGCATGCGATGCATTCAGTTTTTTACACTTTTATTTGTGATATCCACCATTAGTTGCTTAGTCTACATGTGTGAGAATGCATATAATGATAAGTGTGCATAATAATCTTTTGTAAAAAATAGCATTTTATCTGATATTTATATTAACACGACGTGTTTTCACTTTCATAAATAACCTTGTATTGATATTTCTCATCTTCTCTGTGCCATAAGCATGGTGCTATGGCCTTTCTGTATGTTCCAATTTTTTTTTTTTTTTTTTTTTTTTTTTTTTTTTTTTTGAACGGCGGGTTAGTTGTTAGATGTTAGTTGTTGGCTCGAGTTAAAAGATTAGGACGACTGTATATTCTTTCATTGGTTATTTCCAGCCATGTATATCTGATTCAAATTTTCATCAAAATTTACTCTGTAAAATTGTTTTTCTAGCTTCATCTTCAAGAAGGTGGTCTGCATGCTGATATCAATGGAGATGGAGTACTTGATCATGTCCAGGTTTGCAGCTTTGTGATTATGATATTTGTTACTATTTTTATCTGGTCCTTCGCATAAAACTTGTCACGTATGCAGGCTGTTGGGGGAAATGGTGCTGAGCAAACTGTTGTTAGTGGGTCAATGGAAGTACTTAAACCTTGTTGGGCGGTCGCAACCTCTGGTGTACCAGTACGAGAACAACTATTTAATGTTTCCATATGTCATCACTCTCATTTCAACTTATTTCCTCATGGAGAATATTCTAGAGGCTATGGGCGAGCTCTTGATGTAACTTCACTCGAGGTAGCAACACCAATCCTCATCCCAACAAATGATGGCCATAAACATCGAAAGGGAAGCCATGGAGACATTGTTTTCCTAACAAATCGTGGAGAGGTATATTTTTCATCATATTTATCATTTAAGAGTTAAGGGCTGTTATTTTCACCAAACCACAGGGACGATTTCTGTAATTTACTCATCATTTAGTAACAAACCATGGAAAACTAAGGGGTGTGAGTGATCATGTGTGGCAGGTAACATGTTACGCTCCCGGACTACATGGGCATGAAGCTGTTTGGCAATGGCAGCTGTTGACGGGTGCAACATGGTCAAACCTCCCCTCCCCATCAGGGATGATGGATGCTGGTTATGTGGTCCCAACTTTGAAAACGTTCAATTTACGGATGCATGATAATCAGCATTTTATATTAGCAGCCGGAGATCAAGAGGCTATAGTGATATCTCCTGGTGGAAGTCAACAGGCATCCATCGATCTTCCTTCACCACCAACTCATGCATTGGTCGATGCGGATTTCTCGAACGATGGGTTAACGGATCTAATTGTCGTGACTTCAAATGGGGTTTATGGGTTTGTTCAAACAAGGCAACCAGGTGCTCTCTTCTTTAGTACACTTGTTGGGTGCCTAATCGTTGTGATGGGAGTTATATTCGTCACTCAACACTTAAATTCAGTGAAAGGCAAACCTCGAGCTCCATCAGGTCACATTTAAAAACCGGTGCTGTTATTCATGACAGAAATGGTGCCGTTATAAAGATGTCATCGGACAAGACACAAAATCTCACATACGCTCGTTAGAAGATTGACCAGAGAGATTATATACAAATGCGAGTTCTTTAATCAACCATGGAACTGTTTCTAAATTTTTATTTTGGTAGTTGGTTTAGCTCTAGTAGCAGACTCTTGGAGCTCTGTGTTTATACCATTAAGCTGGTTATGGTGTATGAGATTGTAGTATAAGAGGTTTTTTGTATACAATGGACTCCTGTTGTCTCATAACACATTTAATAGGAAGTATAAGGAAGTCAAGGTCTTTTATCACTTTGTCGCTAGATTTTATGGTTCCTTTAACTGTTACTTTGGTTTCCCTAACAGAACTGAAACGAGTACAAAAGAATAAATGATTCTTTCTTTGTGGCAGAGCGATCGGACTGCAAAATGAGGAAAAACATGTTATTGATGGCTGATAACTTGAACATAGAAATAAAGCTTTTCTTGAAGCTATGACTTTGAATGTAACTATTTACTTCCATATTGAAAATAGGGTGCTCAGTTATCAAAACTGCACCTTCTTTGAGTGTGCCTGTGTTTAGAAATCTGAGACCCTGAGTGGTTGATTTCTTTTGTCTAATATATTTTGTGATAAATACAATAAATCAACATTTTAATCTGCCAATTAAGGCCTAAAGATCTACTGTATATGTCTTAATCAAACAGACTGGGCGACTTTTTAAATTAGACAAGTAAACTTTATGGTCTTAACTGAGTATTGGCACATAGTTTATCCACAATAACTGCTTAAATAGGGGTGAGCATGAGGACCAAAGAACTGACTCGTACCAGAACCAAAACAAAAACCAGATTTGCCTTCCTGGTCAGTTGTTTATGAGATTTTTCGGTCTTGGTCCGTTGTATCTTATACATTTAAGTTATTTAAGATGATATTGTATTGTTCAAAATATTAAACATAGTTTATATTAAACTTAACATTATACGATAACGATAGCTAAAACGAACCAAACTTCCAAAATGTTGATAAAAAAAGACACCGATATACAATCGTAGATCAAATATGGGTGAAAATATGATTTACTGATAAGCTCTTCAATATAATTTAGAAAGACATTCGTACCAATACTTGTTGACAAATCCTAGCATCAATTACCTTCTATCCTAAAGTGTAAATATAAAAATTTACAATACACGTTATACATAGATATACAAATAAATAAGGAAAATGACACATGATGTTAAGATTATTGTAAGTTGGTCAAAATTTGGATAAGTTGTTTTGTAGACCTTATTTGAGAAATGGTAGAAATAATGTGTAGGAGTAGGACTAGGAGAGAAAAATGGGCAATGCAGAATGTGGCAAGAAATGCAATTACCTTCCCCCTTGTTTTTTGGATCTTTAGATTGTTTCTATTTCTTGTCTCCAACTAAGTACTCACAAATTTTACTACTTTCTTCTATCTTATGCAACAACCATGGCCCCGGGGAAACACCGTACCACCAAACGATCTTCTAGTGGTAGTTCATATGCATCCACCGCCACCACTTTTGTGTTTGTAGGCATATTTATTTTAGGTATATGGATGCTCACTTCTAACTCCTATGTCTCCCCAAACAAGTCCCTTGCCCGACTCTCGCAACATTCTACCTCTACTTCTTCCCAAATCCGTTCCAGAAAAATCCCGGTTGATTCTCCTGCTTTTCAAGACAATCCTGGTAATCTACCGAAAGATGCCATCCAAGGGGATGAAGGTTCAGCAACAAATGTTGAACCAAGCAATACAACATTGGAAGTTGAGAAACATCTGCATGTTGAAAAAGATGAGAAAGATAAAGAAGAGGTTCAATTGTCTGAGGAAAGTGCAATGACTCAAAATCAACATCTTGAGGGAGTCCCAATGGTCGAAATCCCTCATGCAAATAATGATAATAAACGAAAAAGCGACCATCGAGAAAAGCAAAATGATATACAGATGAATATGACAGTTGGCAATCATAAATGGGGTATGGTGAACGATGATAAAAACCAACAGGGGAAGATGACAGTTGGTGATGACAAATGGGGTATTAGGAAGATGACAGTTGGCAATGGAAAATGGGGTATGGTGAACGATGATAAAAACAAACAGAAGAATATGACAATTGGCAATGACAAATGGGGTACGGTGAACGATGATAAAAACCAACAGAGGAAGATTAGAGTTGGCGATGACAAATGGGGTATCAGGAAGATGACAGTTGGCAATGAAAAATGGGGTATGGTGAACGATGATAAAAACCAACAGAAGAAGATGACAATTGGCAATGACAAATGGGGTATCAGGAAGATGACTGTTGGCGACAACAAATGGGGTATGGTGAACGATGATAAAAACCAACAGAGGAAGATTAGAGTTGGCGATGACAAATGGGGTATGGTGAACCGTGATAAACACGATGTAACAGAGGAAGAAAAGGAAAGGATAATGGATAAACACCAACAGAAGCAAGAAGAGTCAAAAGATGATGAAGAAATGAGTAAGGCTTTAATACCAAAAAATGAGACGAAACCGCCAGTGGAAGTTGCCAAGACCAAAACAACCACGACATCGGATAACGATTCAAAGGTGGAAGTAGACAGTGGTACAATTCCAAAAGAGTCAAATGAATCAACGAAGGGATGGCTAACTCAAGCGGGTAAGTCAGACAACGAGAAGGAAAGACAAGAAGGCAGAAGTGATGTGGCAGTCAATCACATGTGGGAGTTATGCAATGTTACGAGTGGGACAGACTATGTACCTTGTTTAGATAATGAAAAAGCAGTCATGAACTTGCGAAGTAGAAAACATTTTGAGCATAGGGAGAGGCATTGCCCAGAGGAGGCTCCAATGTGCCTTGTCCCCATACCGGAAGGTTATAAGACACCTATTCCATGGCCTCAGAGCAGAGATAAGGTACAGTCCTGCTACTCACATAGCCTATATGTGGCAAAATTGGTGGGTTGTGTACTGGTTCCAGGTCAGAACAAATATTCTTAAATTCAGTAGTAAAGATAAGGTTACAACCACCTTTTCTCAAATTTTTATATACTTGTTAATAAAGCCATTTATGAGGTTCTTTGAACTAAATATACACTTTAGGCAACTTTCAACTTGTTCAACTTTTCCTTTATAAAAAAAATCTATTTGATGCGTTCGAGATATAACATTTTAGCATAGCTTAAATCGACTCATTCAGAAACAAGTGTGATCCAAATTGCCAGCTCTACTAGGCCATTGCTCTTTGTATCTTTCATAACTAAAAGTCTGGATAATAGTTGGTCTTATGATAAAATGTAAGATGTAAATGGCAGATATGGTTCCATAATGTACCACATAGGTCATTGGCGTATGTAAAAGGGCACCAGAACTGGGTGAAGGTGACAGGAGAATTCCTTACATTCCCAGGAGGCGGAACTCAATTCATCAACGGTGCTCTACACTATATTGATGTGCTACAACAGGTAAAATAAACCCATTTACCATTATGCGCGAAAAGTTTTCATACAAACCATTTAAAATATTCACAACTAATAATTCAACGAGTTTTTCACGATGCAGGCAGTGCCCGAGATTGAATGGGGAAAGCACACTAGAGTAGTTTTAGATGTAGGGTGTGGTGTAGCAAGTTTTGGAGGTTTCCTTTTCGACAGAAACGTCCTTGCGATGTCATTAGCCCCTAAAGATGAACATGAAGCTCAAATACAGTTTGCTCTCGAGAGAGGAATACCAGCATTTTCTGCTGTCATGGGCAGTCAACGCCTTCCATTCCCGAGCAACGCTTATGATCTCATACATTGTGCTCGTTGTAGAGTACCCTGGCACAGAGAAGGTTCACATAATTCTACCATTTCTCTACATATATTTCCATATATGGGTCTTATTTCCCAGTTAACATTTTATTCGTGGGTCCGATTTAGATTGGTAGTGGCAAAATGGGAACATCGGGCAAGTTAGGTAACTGATCAAGGGATGATTTTTGTATTACGTGCCGGGTTGACCTGAAACACATTTTGTCCATAAATATTACTATTTTTTATCACATATTAGGGTGTCAAATATGATTAAAAGGTATATATTATTTCAATAAGAAAGTAATAATGTGAATAAATTGAGTGAACAGGTTTTATGCATTAAGAAGACACTAAAAGTGACACTTTTGACCCGTTCAACCACTTTTAGGCTTTCTTTTTACCCGTTCGACCCATCGGAGACAAAACAATAAGAATAAACTCGTTTATCAGTACATGAGTTGAATTTCCATGTCCCAACTTAAATAAAGTGGGAATAAATGAAGGTTTGAACACATGGTCATTATACCCTCAAACCCAAACCCTCATACCAAACACGCCTAAAGATGTGACACCCAAAATGAAGAAGACAATAGCTTAAACTTTATAACTTTTAAAACCACTAAGTCAGTATTCTATTTCCTAAGGCGGCATGCTTCTTTTGGAGCTTAATCGTTTGCTTCGCCCGGGAGGTTATTTTGTCTGGTCAGCGACACCAGTCTACCGAAAAAATGGAGAAGATGCCCAAATATGGAAAGGTATTATCTGGAAATCTCTTCTAAGGACTCCAATTTCTACAAATTCTTAATCTAACCAAGATAGATATGTTCACTCAGAAATGTCTGCTCTAACGGTGGCAATGTGTTGGGAGCTTGTCAACATCAAGAAAGATGACCTCAATGAAGTTGCTGTCGCTATTTACCGCAAACCAGAATCAAATGAATGCTACAATGGGAGAAAGAAACAAGAACCACCAATGTGTAAACCAGACGATGATCCTAATGCTGCATGGTAAGCATTGAGTAAATTTTATTTTTTCACTATCCTTAATATACGTCAATGTTAGGAATATAAACGTAATATATTCGGGTTCTAATTGGCAGGTATACTCCTCTACATGCATGTATGCATAACATCCCTATAGGAGACATAGAAAGAGGTTCACGATGGCCTGAAGAATGGCCAGCTCGAGTTCAAACACCTCCATACTGGTTAAGCAAGTCCCAGATGGGAATTAATGGGAAACCAGCTCCAGATGATTTTAAAGCAGATTATGTCCATTGGAAACGTGTTGTTAGCAAATCATATATGAGTGACTTGGGATTCAACTGGACAAATGTAAGAAATGTCATGGACATGAGAGCAGTTTATGGTGGGTAAGTGTTAAAGGACTAAACCGCTCGTCACATGATCAATCAGAAGATATTATTTGGGATTTGACTAAGTTTTAACGCATTTTTATACAGATTTGCTGCAGCATTGAAAGACCTAAAGCTGTGGGTGCTAAATGTCGTGAACACAAACTCTCCTGATACACTGCCAATAATATTTGAGAGGGGTCTTTTTGGAATTTACCATGACTGGTGTGAATCTTTTAGCACGTACCCTCGGACTTATGATCTCCTCCATGCGGATCATCTATTCTCCGTGTTGAAAAAGAGGTGACTCCAGTGAAAAAAAATACACTCTGCACACACATACACCAAACAATATGAGTTTGTATTATGATCAATAACCAAATGAAACTTAATGTGGTGCAGGTGTGATATTGCACCTGTGATTGTAGAGGTTGATAGAATTGTGAGGCCGGGAGGGAAGTTGATCGTTTGTGACGAGCCCAGCACATTAGTGGAAGTCGAGCAATTGTTGAAGTCACTACACTGGGATGTCCACTTAACGGCTTCTAAGAACAAAGAAAGGATACTAAGTGCCCAGAAGTCAACATGGAGACCAGACACTTATGCAATCGCTTCATGATCATAATTATATATAGATGGGACATACAAGTAGAAGTTCAATGCTTTTGGTAAAACACATGAAAAAATACAGACAGATGACACAGAATCCAGTTTCAGGGGATCTATACATGTATGTGTTTGTAGGCATATTGCAATATAACATTCATTGCCCGCACATGTAAAAAATTAGATTGAACATCAACTATCAGAAAAAGAAAAGACAAATTCTATTACAATTCATGTTTCACTGGTAACTGATTTACTTTTTACATGCCCAAGAGTTGAAAGGAACAAAAGTAAATACTGCATTAAAATTGAAAGTTATCCTTCATATTCAACTTGTACTCAGGAGATCTTGCAACACACCATTCCGGACAGCTACTCCAAGATCTACATGAACAGAGTATATAAACAGAATAAACTTACTACCTAAATTTAACGCAACTATTGCCATAAACAAGAAAAATAAAAGAAAGGCTAACCATCAGCACCACCAATATGCTTCCCATTCACAAATATTTGAGGAACAGTACGACGACCAACCAGCTCTAAAAGCACATCTTGTATTTTATACCCATCATCTGAAAACAGCATATGTAAACATCAGCAGTTTTTGACCATTAAATGATAGACAATAGATTCCCAAGTGAGACTCGACCAAGGGAAAGGTAAGCAAATAAAGATTTTCCAACAAGTACCTCGAAGATCAAGTTCAACAACATACGGTTGCTCTTTTAGTTCACTAAAGATGTGTTTGGCACGGCGACAATACCTGAACTCATGACATACAACACCCAATAAGTGTTCCAATACTGATGCCAAATTAAATTCAATCTATTGTAGGCACAACAATGTGCTTCCTTTAGCTATATGATACATTTTTCCATTGTAAACTAGTAGTACAACGTCTCCTAACATGAACAGCGTGTTAAGATTGCTGAACAATAACAGGAGGCAATTCCTATTATAATACATTAAGCATATTAATGGTCTAATTTGGACATTTTTAAAGTTGTTTTACATGAACGTCTAGCAAGAGATGGTAATAAGTTTCTAACAAGTTTTATCTGTATTTTTAAAAATTTAATCTGTGTGGTAGTGGCGGGTTCAAACCCCGTCGGCCAAAAGGTCCGAAACCATGGTTACCCCAAAAAAAACCATAAAAGTGTACTGCCAAAAAATAGTTCCGATTTTAGTCATTACAAGAAGACAAGCTAGAGAAGCAAATGTGAATCATAATCGCAGCCCTTTCTCAAGGAGACCTCCTAATACCTCAAACTTGACAATCAAATTTACGTAAACATGTTACAGTAAAATTATTTCTCACAATCATATACACAAGACTAACTTTAGAAACTACCCTACAAATTGGTTCTTAGGGGGGCAAATTAAATTAAAAAAAAAAAAAAAAAAAAAAAAAAAAAAGCAAATATTTTAGGAAATTACACTACAAATTTTTTCGTTAGGGCAACGTGCCCCCCTCCTGTCTCCGCCCATGGTTGTGTTTAGAATCAACAAAAAAGCACAACAACCACCAACTTAATAATCTATTTACCATATCAAAACGTATAATATAACCAACAACTTCATATAATATAAAAGAGTAATAGAAAGAAATAAAGAGTAATGAATATACGGGCAGTAAGATTTGGAAAAAATGGTGATCTTATTCGAATATACAACCGACTGAACAAATGCCTCCGGAGACTTTGAAGCTGATACTCTCATCGGCGCGTGGATCATCATCATCATCATCAACACGAGCGTGAGTATGAATACGCAACGCTTGTTTGACTCATTCATTTTCATATCGCTTGTTTTCGAGGTGTTTGTGCTCGCGTCTCAAAAACAAATGAAATTAGGCCGCACTTATTTATGCACAACATTTTTATTTTATTTGAAGGGTTGTAGCCAATTGATTAAAAAATTTGTAACCAAGATATCCCCTATTTATCTAACTATCTTATAATGCACAAAGGCCTACTATTATTAGAATACTTAAAATTAAGCCTTACACATTTCAATGCTAAAAGTACAAGTGATTCAACACAATTAGACATTTAATACCATACTACTTATAGAAATTTCCCTCATATTTAATTCTAACATACAATTAATACTAACATTAAATACAATAAATAAAACATTATGTACATTAAATACTAATTAACTGGTCAATAAATACAATTAATGCACTTATTAAAACACCTTTTACATAAGAAATACAAATTATCAAGCATATTGTACAACCAACTTAAACACAATTCCCACTAGGATTTTATAGCGGCGTATAGTTATAATGATATTTTGGTTAAGTGTTTTGTGTAACCAAAATATTACTATAACTATCTGTCGCTATAAAATCTCGTTACTATGCACTGATACTCGTCTAGTTGATTTTGTGAAAAGTTAATGCCCATATGGTTCTTTTTGAAAGTGTGGACTAACTATGGTTGTTCCTGTTATGAATTGTCAATTTCGTAACATTTGTGAATGCCACGTTTTGTCAAACAATAGACCAATAATGTACCTATCTATTGTCTCCTAAATTACCCTGGGATGTAAAGTGAAATGTATAGTAATGTTACTAGTACAAATATCTCATGAATGCAATGAAAGAAAATGCACCAAGTTCACCTTTTTATGGTAATTTACAATTTCTTCTTCCTAATATTTCTCTGTTGCTTCTTTAAGTACTATTTTAAGTTTCAAGATAATAATAATAGTCTTGTGATAAAACCCGTTAATTATAACATGTTATCAGCACGATCGTTCACGTCAAGTAAGTTTTTATAAAATCATTTTGATACAAACCTTTTCTTAAACATTTCTATGCAAACTTTTCCATAATCATTTGTCTTTTGCCATCCTTACACTTGAATGGCAATACCAGTAACTAAATGAAATCATGAAACAATTTCTAGATAAACCAAGAGATGAATTTGTGAACTTTATTATTCAAACCTTTCTTTTAAATAAAAGTTGCAACACTTTATAAAACAAGTAAAGAAGTAATAATGGACCATATGGACTTAACCAATTCTATGGACACATGAGGACTTTGGCCTACTAACTATTTGTATTTTACTCGTATTATTATGCTAACCTTTATTATTGTTATCACTAACTTTTTATTTATGCAACTAACATTTACTTTATTGCGACTAACTTTTACTTATGCAACTAACATTTATTTTATTGCAACTAACTTTTGTTTACGCAATTAACATTTACTTATTCAGTAACTAATCTTCATTTATGTCTTAACTGTTATTTATTTACGTACACTTATATTTATCTTCATATTTACTAATCTTTATATCTTATATTTATTGCAATGTGCTAAGTGAGTTTATTTCTTATTTATTCTTCTTACTAATTTTTATAAAAGATTTTATAAAATATATATACACAACAACTCTGTAACGGTTGTAAACAGAAACACACAGCTTTACAATGTCTATATTTTTTTACTATAAATTCAGAGCTACCAATCCACAAATTTTCACAAAAACAAATCATCATCTTTCTTAAATCAAGTTTTGCTCAAAGAAGTTTTTAAAGATGATCCACCCGCTTCTCATTGTTGTCGTCATTATGCTTATCTTACTCATGATTCCGCTTTTTGAACTCCCACCTAATGAATTTGAATTTTTCTTAGTTATGTATTTGTTTGTGGCTCTACCACTTTATTGTATTGCGTTACTTATTGATATATATGGATTTTAATATTGACTATGTTATTTGCTCAATTTGTGTTTAGCGAAGGAAATGTCAAGCATTGAAAAAATCAAATTTTCAGCTCTTGACATAACTGGAGAAAATTATATACAATGGACAGCAAAAGTTAAAAGGCATCTAAAATCAATAGATGATCCCCGTGATTTGAATAATGGTCAAGGCAATATCTTTGCCTTCGAACAATTCAAGCACTTCCGACCGTAGGATCATAGAACTTGAAGACCAAGTCAAGTTTCTTATGAAATCCTACGAGGCTCTTAAACCTTCAAGCCAAGTGAACAAAATCACTTCTTCGTGCGAATTGTGTAGTGGCCCCCACGACACTCATAACTGCATGGAACTCCCCAAAGAAGCCTTCAAGGAATTCGCCTATTCGCGTATCAACAAGGCGAGGGAGAAATGGCCCATTGTTGACGAGGAACCTAAGAAACTGAACGAGTATTATGAGGCATGGAAGGATAAACCGAATTTCAGTTGGAACCAAACTCGTAGCATATCGTTTAATGACTCTCCTCCGCTTACATGATCTGAGCACCATCCGTCCTTGAGTATGCTTGATGAGTGTGCAAATACTCATCATTTCTGTCACATTTAGACTGCAAAAACATCTGAAAACACACAGAAATACCTTAAAATACATAAAATATCTTTGAATTGTGTTTTTATGTGTTTCAGATACAAAAGGATTGAAAACTGATGAAAAACAGTCAAGTTTGCATAATTGGCAGTTTCAGTCCCTGAACTTTCATAAAATGGCAAAACTAGTCCCTGGTATTTCAAAACATGGAAAATATCATCAAAGGTCCTTTCGGATTCACAAGTTGTCAAAAGAAGTCCTTTAAAGTCAAAAATTGCAAAACGATAACTTTGGTCCCTCAAGTTTGAAAAATGGCAAAATAGGCCTTTGAAGTTTCACACTTTGGCAAAACTAGTCCTTGAGGGTTTAAAATGAATAAAAAGTCAACTTTAGTCCTTGGGAAATCAAATTTGTTCACTTTTAGTCCCTGGATATAAGTTTTCAACAATTGGCAGAAAAGGTCCCTCAAGTTTCAAACAATGTCAAAAATAGTCCTTAAGGTTTTAAAATTAGAAAATTATCAAAGAAAACCTTATACTATTCATAACTTGGCAAAATAGACCCTTTTGATAATTTTTGGGAAATTACAAATTCAACCCTTCTAAAATCAGAAAACTGCATAAATGGTCCCTGGGGTTTAAAATATTGGAAATATACAAATTTGGTCCTTTGGTTATTACTCTATGGCAGGAATGGTCCTTGAATAAATTTGGAAACTTGTCACATCAGGTCCCTCAAGAATTCAGAAATTACAAGTTAAGTCCTTGGGCCTTATAACACTACAAAACCAAACGGACCCTTTATTTATTATAAACCCATTAAACCAAACCCTTAAATCCAAAATAAACCCACCCTTATAACACAGGCCCAAAACCTTTCCCTTGGCCCAACTCTCCCTCAGCCCAAACACCACTCCCCTTCCAGTTATATTCCACCCCGTTCACACTTCACCTTCACCCCCTCTCCACTTGCCTCTGCAACTCACCCTCCCAGCTCCACACCTGTCCTTCACCATCACCAGCTCACCCCAAAACCATCACCTCAGCCCACCTATACCCCTTAGCCCCCCACAATTAATGCTACTGCATCCTTTTTCAACAAAGCACCACCCATCCTCTGTTTTTCAACAAAACCACCCCAAAATCATGATTACCTTCTATAAAACAATCCCACTAGTCCACTAAGCACTCTGGTATACCACAATTATGGTCAAATGATCTCTAGCCACGTGTACAACTTTTGGCGCCAAAATCAGTTTAAAGGCTAGGATGAAAGATAAGCAACCAACGGCCAAGATTAGAGATGGGATATGTTCAGAAGCTTGTGGGGAGTGCAAAGAGTCTATAAAAGAAGAGGAAGATGCAACATTACAAGATATCTAGTTTAATTTGGTTTTCTTATGTCGAATTAGTTGTAATTTAAATTCCAGTGTATCTTTAAGCTTTCAAGTACTTTGTTAAGCATTTTCAGTGTGTAATAAACTATTTTCCAGTTTCAATTTCAATCTCAAGTTTCATTTTCAGTTTATGCTAAAAATCACCTCAAAAATCTCATGTTTATGGAATGTTGTTTGTAGTTGATGTTAAGGACTCATTAGGTCATATAAGCTCCCTATAAAGCTTTTATAAGCTTTTAGAAACATAAAAATCAGTGTTTATCATCAAACTCAAAAATACTTAAAAATAGAGATAAATAGGTGAAAAATAAAAAATCAGTGTGCAATGAAGAAGATGGATGGAGCAGGGTGAATTTTGGATTGCCTTGGGTTAGAAGCTTAGTGGTAAGCTGCTAGGGTGGTTCTTGGTCCTTGTTCTTGGTTCTTTGGCTGGAGTGCACTTTGTAAGCCATATTTCTCATTTCTTGCATCTTACTGTGTAGTTGATATTAGCTGTTTAATCTTGTTCTTCTATGCTTGTTTGTTGTTAGTTTATGATAATCTAGCTTAATATTGAGGTCTTGTTTGTTAAAATTCAAAGTTGCTTCATATTTTATTTTCACAGTGAATTAGCATTTGTGCCATTTCTGTGTTTCATGCTTATACTTGTGATGTTTTATGCTCAATTAGTCTTGCTTAATGATAATATGAACTTTTGAATCAATGTTGTGGTCTAATTCTATCAATTGCTTTGAAAAATCAAGTAATAGGTCTGTTTAAGGATTGTTTGGATTCACTGTCTACACTGTGTTACAAGGTTTACATGTTATTGTTCTTGTTTGATGTATGTCACATAGGACCTAAATACCTCAGTTAAACAATAAAATCCAGTGCTTCTTTGTTAAAAAGTCAAAATAGGTTTTGATCCAATTCTACTTGTTAACTGTTGGATTTCTTGGTTCCATAATCATGCTATCTCTTTCATAAGTTGTTATTATTGATCAATTTAGTCTTAAATCAGTGTAATACATCATAATCAGTGATTAGGATTGATCCAAAGTTCATTTTGGTCAAATAGTTTAGGTAATTTAAAAGTCAACATTTCAGCATAATTAATTTTTGAATAAACTTAGGAATTTCTTGTAGGCTTTAATATTAGAGTTCTTGATTTGTGCTTTTTAGGTTTTAATCTTTGGCTGCTAATCTTGTTCAGTGTATTTTTCAAAATTTTTAAATAGCTTGTTTAACTGCTTTTTGGATAGCTTCTATTAAGCACTTTTTCAAAAGTATGCTCTGTGCACAGGTTAACTAGTCATAATCATAAGCTTGCATAATCTTTACTACTTGGTATAAGCTTGTGATATTTGGTATTTGTGAAGCCCTTCTGGCCTATTTTAATTGTGTATGCTTATTTTGCCATTATCTGCTTATTGGATTGCTTAAAATTGCTTATCATGTTCAACAAAACCAACCACTACACTGAGCAATCAGTGTAGTGAGTCAATATTTACAAGCTCATCAAAAGCTCATTATTGAGCTTAAGCTTGTGATTCTTTTTTCTTTCAGAAGCTAAGCAACCATATTTCAAAGTTCTAAGCTCACTTTTCAATTTCAAGCTCTTTTACTAGGGCTGCAATAAGCTTTAAGCTTATTCCATTTTGCTGAGTATACTGCCTTGTCAGCATACTCAAGCCATTTTCATAAGCTCCTAATAAGCTCACCAGTGGACCCCACAAGGTGAGCTTTGGCTTTTTGGAAAGCCCACCAGCCCTACTTGCTACTCCAGTTCATAATTTGGCATTTAAAGCTTATTCCATAAGCTTAAAGTGACTAAACATTTGACTGCAGGGGGTGTTTGGTTGACAGTGTTAAGTGGATTTGCTTATTAGCTTATTTCAAGCTTCTCAGTGAATTCCATTGTTCCTTTTTCTCATTTCCAGTCCATTTCACTTATTTTAATCTTATTTTACTTTTGGTTTTTAGTATTAAGCTTGTTCCAAGCTTATTTGAGCTTAAATCATTCACTGTGAGCCCAAAAGCCCACTGTGAAAGCTCATAAGCTCATTTCTGCTTATTTTTAAGTTTTAGACTTTTTGTTTTTATTAAACTTTCA
>LBNU01028930.1:88384-103855 GCA_014162995.1 Artemisia annua
TTGTTCATATAGCTTGTTTAAGCTATTTTGTTTCATATTTCTTAGTTCACTCACTCAGAATCCTATTCCTGTTCAATTTCATCTAATCACAAATTCGTTTTATTACAGATTTCACACCTCGTTGGGATTAAACGATCCGGGGATATTCTATACTCCTTTGGTGAAATTGCATTGCTGCCCTTGATAAGTTTGGCTTGTATGGTTGACCATTCACAAGTGGTTGACTGATATAAACCTGACCGTTGAGGAGCAATCAATGCCCGAGCAGGATCCTGAGGAAATCATGCGGAAATTCATCCTATCTCAAGAAATAAGGCTCGCGAAACTCGAGACTCAATTCAGACAACAGCAAGCCGACATGAGTAACAAGGTTGGTAACCTAGTTGACATGATAAATGGTCGCCTTGCTGGTGAAATGACGCGAGTCAAGGAAGTCAAGTACGTCACCATCCTCAGTCCGCCGACCTCGCCGGTAAAAATTAAGTGTCCCAGCAAACTCTTCAAACACTATCACCAGATGAGAAAGAAGTGAAGAAACCCTCTGCCTCGACCGCACCAACCCATTTCGTGAACACCATTACCACGATAACCGTGCCTAAGCCCGTCACGGATCAACAGCAAACCAGTGGAAGGGATAGTAAGGATGAAAATGATATCCTCAAGACTGGCCATGGGGAGACGGAGAACCCCTTGGACTTGACCAAGGATTCATCCACTCACGAGACAGGAGATAGGAAGGAAGCCGATAAGGTGCTTGAAGAGTCCCAAGAGTCCCCTGAATTAATTGATGGCTCCCTTACGGAGGAACTTGAGAGAGGCACAACACAATTATACATCGGATTCAGAGAAAGGATAGAAGAGGGTGCCTTCGATGTTTTCAAAATATCCTGCACCGCTAGAAGAAAGCTGATAGAAGATGCCTATGTAGACCCCAATTCCCCCATGAATGCAATATCCCTCTCTCTATATAACGAAGCCTTCAATGAACAGGTTACATATAAGGGGTTTAATATCATTGGGACAGTTGGAAGGGTGCTGATGCGCGTGGATTGCAACACGCACTACGTTTTACCTCTCGAGGGATCTCGAGAAGCTTGCAATCCCCACCAGGCAGTGTACCTGACCGATGTAGTATAGTGAAGTGGCAAGTACCGGGGGATTGATCGTTCTCTCACAGGGAATAGTGTTCGTTAGGCTAAAAACAACTCTAATCTAGGTCTAAGGGTGGAGGAAGATTCTTTTTGTACTTTTATGTTTTATGAAAGCAGTAAATCTCTGGTGGGTGAAATCCAAACCAAAAACATATGAATTAGGACTCAAACCGACCCCTAAAAATGTAACATTTTTCGTCTCATCAGGTGCCAATTGTGATAGGGAAGTTCTCCTTTAACATTGACCTAACCATAATCAACGACATGAACTCAATCATTAACCCGGCCCTGACTAACCATGTCTTAGGAAAGCCATTCATAAAGACAACGGGAGTGATACTCGATGAAAGGGGTAATAGCGCATTATTTACCTATGGTGTTAGGAAAGTGATTTTTCGAGATGGCAATGAAGAGGTGTACGAGTATCAACCATCGGAAATTTGTAATACGTGGGGGCTGCAAGGCAGAAGGCCTGGTAGGATAAAGCGAGGCGATCCAACTAATCTCAAAATACCCTGTATGATCGGTCGCAAACACTTTTATAATGTTTACATTGACACGTGCTTGCCCAAGAACGTGATGTCCTTGTTTCATTACAACAGCATCTTTAGAAGGGGGATGATCTACAAGGGAGAGGATGTTACAGGTATCGACAAAGGTGTGCAGGTGTTTGTAGGCAACATGACATTCACTATGGGCTTCACAATTGTTGATAATATTGAAGAATACATTGATCCTAGGTTATCGCAAGTTGTTTTTGGGGCACCTTTCTATGAAATTACAAATTTAGTTGTGGACGAGCTTAATGGAATCATGACTTTCACCGATGGGATTAGAAAAGTCTCATACCAAACTCCGTATAAGATGAGAGACTTTAANGAAGGGGGATGATCTACAAGGGAGAGGATGTTGCAGGTATCGACAAAGGTGTGCAGGTGTTTGTAGGCAACATGACATTCACTATGGGCTTCACAATTGTTGATAATATTGAAGAATACATTGATCCTAGGTTATCGCAAGTTGTTTTTGGGGCACCTTTCTGTGAAATTACAAATTTAGTTGTGGACGAGCTTAATGGAATCATGACTTTCACCGATGGGATTAGAAAAGTCTCATACCAAACTCCGTATAAGATGAGAGACTTTAAAGGGATTGACTATGAAGGGCTTGATAGTCTAAGCTCTCAACTCGTGCTATGTGATGAAGATGTGAGAAGAGGATGCAAAAACACTTCTGACTTATCATGTGGATTCTTTAAGGACGTTAGTAGGTTGAGTTCTAGATATCAAGAAGATCCTTTCGATTTTGAGGACCCAAAATACCTCCATTATGATAGTGATTCTGATAGAGGTTCGGGTGATGACCTAGAGGATGTGACCAATGATGAAGTCACGTAATATATGGTGACTTTGAGTCTAGCTACAAGACTCGTTAATAAAGAAAAGCGCTTCTTGGGAGGCAACCCAAGCTTTGTGTGTTTATTTGTTTGTTTGTTTGATTTTATTTGCTTCCGTATGTATGTTTAATTTTTATCATTATTGATTCATGTTTCAAAATTGTGAAAACGCTTTAATTTGTTTTTAACTTCGTCTTAACTACATATAAAGGTATTTTGCAAAAGATAAGTGTAAGGAAAATCCAAATCGCTTTATAAGAACAAATGAACATGAATCATAACAATATTAAATTGACATACATATTAGTAATTGTTTGAGTCAAATGCTTGTATCGAGTCATAATGATATTTTGTAGGATTTCCAGGAAGTAAGGATTGAGTTTTTCCAGAAATTTTCCGGAAACTTAACATGAGAAATCTGTCAGATCACTTCTGACGGCGTCAAGCCCCAGGCTGACGCCGTCAAGTTCAGTTTTCTGGATTTTTTTTTGAAAGTTTTGTTTTTCTTCCAGAATCATAAAGTGCTTTATAAAATCTCTAACTTATAAACTCCAGGAATCTGCAAAATATTCATTCCACAAGCATTATATCCTTATACAGATTTATCCCGCCGATGTTATGCCGGTTTCGTGTTTGTTTTCTCAGGTTTAACAGGTTATTTTAGACAAGAAGATGATTTATATTTCGAAAGGGAAGCTTTAAGTGATCATTTTCTTGGAAGAAGATCTAACCATATTACCCCTTTATCTACCGAGCGAATGGGAAGTATTTGATTTCATTCTTTTACCTTATTTACTTTTACATCTTATTATTTGAACATTGGGGACAATGTTCATCTTAAGTGTGGGGGGGTAAATTACGATACCTTAGAGAATG
This sequence comes from Artemisia annua, assembly GCA_014162995.1. NCBI lineage: Eukaryota > Viridiplantae > Streptophyta > Magnoliopsida > Asterales > Asteraceae > Artemisia > Artemisia annua. The sequence goes on from LBNU01028930.1 coordinate 91,808, forward strand.
CAATTACGCTTGATTTTTGTTTGTTTAAAGGTAGATGTGTAATAAAACTGAGAGAAATACCTGTCAGGGTAATTTTAGTGCCAAATTTAAAATTTTTTACAACATTTAGGAGTGAAACTTTGGTCTTAATGAGCGTCTCATGGATAGGAGTTATATGACTAGCACAAAACCGTACCACTAAAAAATTTTCCACCCCATATATGTGAGGTTCGCCCCTNTGATACGCCGCGCGCTTATTTAGTATAGTTGAATGGGGGGGGAGCTGTAGTCATCCATGGGCGGCTTCTAGCTCTCTTCACGCTCTGACGGCTCCCGAGTGCTATGGAAGGGTGTTTTGAAGTGGTTGAGGTTATAAACTTCTCCTCAGATACCATTTGGTGGCGCGCCGGAATCTATCTGAGATCGTGCAGTGCCTGAAGATAGAGTCAGCTCCCATCCAGCCGTGGGGATTTGTTACTGTATAGGTGGGGTTGACTCTTCCGCGCCAATTCTGTGAATAGGGTTCATATGGTTGGGAGAGAGAAAAAGTTAGGTCGCGCGGTTGGAGCATGTTTGTACTCTGTCGAACAAGGGGATATGAACCTCAAGGATGTGTCGGGGCTGGGAAGGCGGGCTGTGGGCGATTTATGTGAGAAGCCTGAGCGTTGTCGATCAAGGGGTATACAGAAGCGCAGGGTGACGTGTTCGTGGACTCATTGTGAGGAGGTGTAGGGGTGTGATTGGGTAATAATAATAATTACCAGAAGATGGCCCGCTTATTATGTGCATTGCTATGACTCTAGGGTTTTAATAAGTTTCAAGTGGGCGGGACCGGAAAGATAGGCGGCTAAAGCGGATGAAACGCTAGCGCGATGCTGATGAGGAGAGACGACTAGATCGGCTCTCCGAATAGCCTTACTCATTTTCCAAGGGCCATGCTCGTAGGTGACTTCTCTCGATGATCCGGTAGGGTCCCTATATGTGTCTGTGGCTGACTATGCTTTCAAAATGTTCTTGATATAGCCCCAGGAGAATCCGCAGGTCAGTTGACATCGCTTGCAAGGGCTTGAAGCTTCGGAGACCAAGAGAGAACCTGTAATTGCTTCTGATCCAGGGGACTAATCTTGACAAGAAGGTCCTCTAGAGTGCGGAGGTCCTTATTTTGACTTAAGTCGTCCTGGCGCTATATAGCAGATACACTTTTCCAGTTCGCGTTGTTTGTAGCCCTAGTTTCTTAAGTATTTTGTCTTGGGTTTCCTTTGTGATCATTGAGTTGAGTTGTTTTTGAAAGACCGTACCTGCATGATCACAAACACAAAAATACACTTTCCTTTGGCATTTTGTTATGATTCTAGTCTATTTGGGTCGGAATTTGACTAAGATAAGTTCAAGCAAGTTTATGGCTATGGTGGTATAGTTTACACAGTACCTAAGTGGTATTGTCATATTGCACTTGTAAAGATTTGCATGGATGACGGTATCTCTAGTTAAGAGACCCTTGAATTGATCGCATGTCGTAGGCGGGGTGTGGTGAACAGAGCACTCTGAAACTTCGCTTATGAGTGGAGTACTAAATCTGTCACTCCTATGTCTTGAGCCGTGCTAAAGAGCTCCTAAGACATAGAGAATCTCATAAATCTTTCACTTTCACCCTAATCTCATATGGTCAGAAAGCTCACTTATATGATACTTGGCTTGTGTAGAGAAATAGAGAGATTATAAAGACGTTTAGGCTGGTTATGTCGACCGCCTAAGTCTGCCAGATTATGCTATCTTGATCCTCAGATACATGACGAAGAATGAATCACGCATCTCTCCTAGATTCATACATATACACACATATCCTCAATAATCAATGTTAGAGTTTACATATAAGAGATCAAATCATCATTAGATGATATAAAACCCGACGCAAGCCAGTGTAGCCATCAGTTGATGGCGTGACATGAGCTAGGAAGAGGCAATGAGCAGATACGTTAGGCTTGTGTCAAACGTGTCATATGAGCGCAGTATGTTTTGATCTAACGGTGAGATACGTTCGCGAACAGAGTTGTAGACAATGGGTATATGCTCATTCACTCGAATATTTGAATTGGTAAGAGCCTTTGTAAGCTAATGCCGTTATATAAGCCAAATACGAATACTAGCGGTTTATCTACTCAAAAGGAATCACACAAGAGTGAGAGCTAGAAATAGTAAAAATTAGTTGGCACTGGGACGAACAGCTGCGTGGTGAGATAAAGGTAAACATGGATCCTGAGTCGGGCACGTTGATGGACTTGGCGCACGCCGTCACCTCGCCGTGTTAAGGGTTTTTTGACTATGATAATCTATCTTGACGCCGTCACCCAGTATATCTGAGTAATATGACATAAATTTGTTATGTACTGGCCCGGTACAAGGCTTTTGTACGTCGTCGGAAGAGGCGTGGTTAGCTATGTAACGTGCCCTTACGCGAAGATGTTACTTTTAGTTTTACTTCCGCACAGTATTAAATATAGAGAACAATATGGCTAGTTCCACTCGCCGATAAATGAATTACATCATTGAGAATAAAGAGCCGAGAAATACTGTCTAAAATGTGCGCTTTCGCGATTTCTCTGTATAAGATGTATCGCGCTCCGATACTAGTGTTGCTTGTCCAAGATTGTGTGAAGAAGGAACGATTTACCGTAGCCTAGGCGAGTCTAAATTGATATGAGGCATCGTTTGAGATTGCGAACTATAAATGCTAACGATTCGGCTACGATTTATTGGTGATTAAATGACCACCTCTGTGAGCCCAATCGCCTTTATCCCGTCGTAGACAGCTACTGCTAAACGATACCCCTTGTCCATTACACGTGAGATTCGCCTTAGACAAGCAGGAGCTCGCTTGTATGTTACTCTCTAAAAGGATCCTTTACACCCCTCTCCAGGGGTTCTTGGTGTTCCCCATCAGACATCACCCTGTGATCCGATCGATGCGCGCTTATGATTCGCATATCAATCTAGGCATCGTGTAACACTTTAATCATCAATAAAGACAGTCAGGGAGAGGAGTGTCATCGATGAAGTAGTACTCTAGCACTCACAGAGTAGTGCGCAGTCTTTTCATACTCACATTCTCCTCCAGTGGCATCAGTGTATCATGAGAGAATTATATCTCATCAGACATTGTATTAGAACCTGGCGCGTAGTAGTCTCTCGTATTCAGTCACTGCGCGTAGACCCTGTCAGTCGCGCCTCATTTAGAAGAGTAGTCCGTCTAGATCTATTGGCGCGCGCTCCAGGACGAGACTCGTTTTGTGGAGAAAACCTGTATTAGAGATCCCATACGCTTTTCGTCGCTGGAGAGATAATAGACCGAATTGCAAGACAGCCCTCCGGTATATGACGGGCTTCTGAGAAGCGAATATCAGCTAAAAGAAGATAGGGGGACAAAAGGTGTTGTAATGAGTGTGGGTGGTGCCGCAGAGTATTGCTAATGCGTATTGAATGTACGGACTGTGGTTAGTTTTGGTTGGTGACACAAAGAGGGGTAACATGGGTTATTAATGGATCTACTCTCAATCATCCTAACTGAACGGCGAGGAGGGAGCGCCTAGCGCTGTGTTGCTAGTTATACACAAGTAGCTGCCCTTTTTCGCCAAGACACGCTCGTTTAGTCCATGTCAGAGTTCTGCCCCTACACCTCATTTACAACACCTTTGTGTTAAAGCTCTTTCATAGTTTATCTTAGGCTTGTAACGCTAGTGGAGAAGGTCTCTCAATTCGATCCTAGTTCCCAAGAGCTCCTCGTCCGTCTATGTTTGCTTGGCTCGTAGTCACGCGGATGCAAAGTGTTGGCGTTATGTATTGTAGGAGAGATTATGCTCGACCTGAATGCTTCCATGTAAATGGGTTCTATTTATGAAGTATATATTCTTACTGGCGTAGACCTAGCCTTGCGCATGTAGTTGTTGTGAGGATAATTTATCGTATCCTCCACTGTGAGGTGCTAAGTATTAGTATGTAATCTCCGTGCTTATTATGATTAAAGTGGAACGATTATTTGTTGTAGTTACTTTTATATTAGTGTTAAATGACCCCTAAATTGTATTTTGATTAGAATAAAAGCGCATTTGCTTGAGGACAAGCAAATCTCAAGTGTAAGGGTATTTGATAAGGCGAAAAGTGTACCGCTTTTCGGGGGTCATTTAAGCCCTAAATCGTATTTATTTGATCAAATATCGCCCTAAATCGTTCCTTTTGTCATTTTAGGTACTTTGGAGAGAAATTCTGGAAAAGGAAGCATTTTGGACGTTTTCGGAGCATAAAAGTGAAGAATTCGACAAACTGTCAAAAATCTGTTGGAACAGTACCTTAACAGCGTCAAGACCACGCTTGACGGCGTCAAGCCTTGACGGGCCAGAACACAAATTTAGAGTTTAAAGGGTGACGGCGTCAAGAAGGCTATCAAGAAACCCTAACCACGGCGAGGTGACGGCGTCAAGTCCATAACGTGACGCCGTCAGATCTGTTTTTCTATATATATTCGCATAATTTTTATTCATAAGTGTGGAACTTTTTAGAGAGAAACCCTAGACGATTTTTGCAGCTTTTTTAAGGGTTTTATACCCTTGGATCTCTCATGTTACATTGAAGATAAGTAATCAATTAATCATTCAATATGTCTATGTTTTGTTTGATTCTATCTTGTTCTTGTCTTTTGATTAACATGCTAGGCTAGGTTTTCTTTGTGTTTGCTTAGATCTAATGAAACCTAACTATTGATTATTGATTGAATGGTGTGTTATTAATTGTATTGGATGGGTGATTATCGATGTTAGGCTTAAGAAAACTGGCAGACTTCCGGTTGGTAACATGCTTGAACGTCTTAAGAAACATGAACCAAGGTGTACTAAGGTTATTTTGATTGTATTTAATGCGTGAGTGAATTCTAGTGATCCTATGTTAGGAGCTTCTTAGCCGGCTCGACATAGGAGTGAAGTTGGATCTCATAGAGTTAGGGGAAGTCCGTACACACCCCTACGAATGGTATTAAGGAATACAATCCGTCATCCATGCAATTAATACACTGGTATGTGTTAATTCACATACCTTTTTATGGCCAAATTCCGACCCAAATAGACTAGAATCACTAACAAATGCCAAAGGAAAGTGTATTTTTGTGTTTGTGATCATGCAGGTACGGATATTTCAAAAACAAACTCAAAATCACAAAAACCCGACAAAAACGAGCACGAGAATGGAAAGTGTCAAAAGCCGAAGCCGGGGAAGTCATAAAGTCAAAATCAACCTCAGAAAATCATTTCTTGTCAAGATTAGTCCCTGGAAGAAGTTTGAAGAAAATTACAACTTTGGTCCCTCCACCTTCAGAGATTGTCAAAATTGGTCCTTATAAAGACATTTTGGAAGAAAAAGACAAAAGACCCTTCAAGAATCAGAGAAGTGACAATAATGGCCCTTGGAAAATATTTTTGAAGATTGGCAGACTTGGTCCCTAGAGTTTTCAGATTTACATATTTGGTCCCTTGAAAATTATTAAAACCAAAATCATTAAAACAAACCAAACCGGGCCCTTATTATTATTATTACCCCAACCCAATCCAAAGCCCAAAACCCACGAGCCCATCACCCCTTTACCCGGTCTAAACCCACATCCCTTTCCCCACAACCCGACCCAACATTAATTACCCTTTGAATAAAAAACGCGGCACCTAATTTTTACATAACCCAGAACCATATGAACCCTAATTCACTGTTCACTATAGTAAATCCCAAGGCCTCATGATTGGTGAGATCTAATCCAAGGGCTGAGATGGATAGATTGGGCACCAAGGTTGATCTAAAGGTTGATATGAGCTAAAAAAACACACATAGCACACGGATTGATGAGCTGGAATGCTAGAAGGATCCAAGGACTCATCCCCATTCAACTATAAATAGAGGCTTCCTCTCCTCATTAGCTGAGGTAGAATTTAGTAGTGAAACTCTGTCAATTTTATTCCTCAATTGTATTTTCAGATTAAATAGTGTAATTCAGTTTTAATATTAATGAAAGTTTAGTTTACTTTTTATAAATAAAAGTTCCTTATATCTCACTTTAAATTTTTGTTTTAGTTTAATCCTAGATCTATTAAGCTTGTTACTGTTTTAGTATAATTTAGAAATCAATTTCAGTAAATTTCTTAGTTAATAGTTTATTGTTGTTAATCTCAATCAAAAAAAATCAAAAAAAATATATCTACACAAAAACAAGCTTCAATAAGCTTTGATTTTCATTTACTCAGTTCATTTTAGCTTATCATAGCTATTAGTGAGCTTTTAATTTCATTTGTTTTCATTTTACCTTAAATTCCAACAAAGTCAACAAAAAGTCAACTGTATTGATTCATGGTACTCAGAGGTGATTTGTGAAAGATCCAGGGTTGTTATTGGTGCTCAGAAGCTGATTTAGCTTATCTAAAGATAGGCTACAAAGGAGTATACCCCTACTAGTAGGGCTTAGCTTGTAGTAAGCTCTATTTTTCAATTTCTAGCATTTTATTCATTTCTTAGTGTAGATTTGTTCTAGTATTTGTTTACTGTTTCATTGCTATTAGTTGATGTTGTTTAGTTGTAAGTGATTGATATTTGAGCTTTGTTTATCATTTATTGTGTTCTGTGTTACATTTAAGTGTTGACTGCATAAAACTATTAGATCTGTGACAGTGAGATTGTGTTGATTATCATTGTAGTTTGTTGTTGAATTGATATCAGTGGTTGTTTAGTAACTAAGTTTGATAATAAATGTGGTAAATTTAGGCTAGAATTCAGTAGACTAGTGATTAGAGGTAGTTTAAGGGGTGTTTGGTTTATACTTGAATTCTGTGCTCTAGTGTTATTTGGGAGTTAAAATCAGTTCCGACAACTCAAATTAGGTTCACTTAGGTCAAAAATAGCATAAAATCAGTAGGTTATTAGCATTAAGTCAAAATCACATTTAGATCTCTATTAGTGCATATCTGTAAGTAATTTTAGGTTGCTTAATCACACAAATAGTTGCATAAGTAGTTTAGGAAGCATAATTTAGTCATATATTAGCTTATAACAACATACCTAATCAGTTAGATAAGATTAAACTTCACCTTAGTCAACTGAGCTCAATTTCTAAAAAAGTCAAAAATAATTTTCTGAGCAGTTTTTAGATAATACTTTAGACAACTTGTAGGTTTGATAATTGATTGGAAATTCATTTTGTTTGTTGAATTGAGTAATTTGGTGGCTTGAGTATCTGTGACAACAAGAATTTCATAATTTGGAACAAATTTGCTTATTGAAAACTTAGCTCAAAGTGAGCTACCTGCTCAATTGATTGCCCTGTTCATCTGCAACTCAGACCATAAGCCTTAATTCATAAGCCTTTATCTAGCTTTTCTCTTAAGCTTAGGGTCTGTATTTTGGGGCAAGAGTTAGATTACCTGGTATGTTTTAAGTTTCCACTTTTGGTTTTGTAATTGCAGCTTATTCACACAGCTTATTTGATCCATCTATTTTGTCCAATTATAGAATGTATGCTGAGTAGGCAGTATATACTGAGTCATTGATTTAAGCTTGTGATTTGCTTGTGTACTTTGTTCCTTTATTTCAATTGAGCTTGTTTAAGTGTGCTTGAGCTATTTTCACTGTCCTGAGCCTTTTGGTTGCCATTTGTGCTTATTTGGCCTATATTAGTGCTTATTTGACTTCATTTTGGTCTTGCATTGCATGAATCTGAGTTGCTTTTGGTCAAAATCAAGTGTTTCTGAGTTTATTAGAGTCCTAAGGTCATTTTGTGAAAGTTTGACCAATTTTGGTCAAACAGCTTATTAATAAGCACTTTTTGCAAACTGCTTTTTGGCCCAATAAGCACTTAACAGCTTATTTTCCAAAATTTTCTTTTCCATTAGCTTTATAATATTATTTTAGATTTTCCATAAAAATTCCAGAATTATTTGATTATTTTTACTATTTCTTTTTTCATTTTTCTTTATTTTTAAGTCATTTTTAATTCAAGTTAAATCACAAAAAGACAAAAATAATTTTCATTTTTATTTTTAAAATTAGTTTTTAGTTTATTAAGAGTTTTCAAAATTAAATTTGTATATTAAATCTTTTATTTTATAATTAGTTTAAATTTCTTTTATTAAACAAAAAATACAAAAATAGTTTTTAATTCTTAAATAAAAATAAAAAGACAAAAATAATAATTTTCTTTTTCTAAAAATTTTCATTTATCATTTTTAGTTTTTAAAAATTTAAATTGCATCCCTAGAATTAGATTTGCATTAGTTTTACGTTTTTAGTTGTTACGTTACGTTTATTTCACGTTTATTAATTCGTGTTTACGTTTTTAGCTTACGTGTGCTTTGATTACGTGATTTACTTTTCTAATTGCTTGATTTTGTTTTATTTGCTTATCATTAGTGTAATTCTCATTTTTTATCACTTTTACCATTTTCACTATACGTTTTACGATCCAGAAATCGAGATTCCATTTAACCTTCACACGGACACGACCCGGGTAATTTCTTATTCGTTGAGAAGTTACTTGGAAATATACTATACTAAAACGATCACACCATACACACTAATCAATCGGTAAAAGATAGTTAGGGAATAAGTAAATCTAAGTAAACACGCTTCTCTCCATATTAGTTTTCACAACCATTTACTTTCTCGTTATTTTATTTTATTTGCATTAGTAGTTATTTGGGTTAGTTGACTAGCAACTAATTCCGCCCACTCTTTCAAAACCCAAGAGTTTTACTTGCTTTCCTAAAAATATAAAAATACAAAAAGAATCTTCCCTCACCCCTAGACCTATTAGAGTAGCTTTTCAATCCTAACGACACTATTCCCTGAGAGAACGATCAATCCCCCGGTACTTGCCACTACACTATACTACATCGGTCAGGTACACTGCCTGGTAGGGATTGCAAGCTTCTCAAGATCCCTTGAGAGGTAAAACCCTAGTGCGTGGTCGCAATCCCGCGCATCAAAATGATGTTGGATCTTAATGAATATGTATAATAACTATGTATTTCCCTTCCGTAACTTTGTCTGACTATGTTTAATTAGTTTTTCTTTTCATGTAAAATAAATTAATATACGAACCTTTTAATAACATCTTTTTTATGCACTTATTATTATTATTTTCATATTAGAAGCTCAAATATGAATCTCAATGGAGCACATCACCAAGCAAATGATAGAGACCTATGCATAGCGGATAGTGGTGCCACACACACTATCCTTAAATCCAAGAAATATTTTTTTGAATTAAAACTAACAAAGGGAACTATTGATACTATTTCAGGTCCTACAAACCTGATAGAAGGAGTGGGAAAAGCTAATTTAGTGTTACCAAATGGTACACAGCTTTTGATAGAGAATGCTTTATTTTCCCCAAAATCCAAAAGAAACTTGCTAAGTTTCAGAAACATATATCATAATGGGTATGATACACAGTCTAGGACTATTGGGAACAAAAAGTATTTGAATATCATAAATGAGAATCATGTATTGGAAAAATTGCCAATGCTCCATTCTGTTTTGCATTATACACATGCTATGTTTCCCCTCTCTATTCCCAAGTAAAGGGTGAGTCCCATGCGTCAGTTTGTGACTTTTCCCGTATTTCGACCGGAAAATCTAACAGAGACATTACTGCGGAGATTCTTACCAAAAAATGAGACATTCCATGCCCTCGGAGAGTGCTTTGCCGTGATGTGCCACAAGCACATATGGCAGCCAGGGAAAAACACTGTGATCCTGGTATATTCAACTTATGGCATGACAGATTAGGCCACCCAGGATCAACAATGATGAAAATAATAGTCGAAAACACACATGGACATCCATTGATAGATCAAAAGTTCCCTAAGTTCGATAAGGTACCTCTATGTACATTTGTTCTCTAGGAAAACTGATTGCAAGGCCTTTACCACTTAAATTGAAAGTGAATCACCTATGTTTCTTGAAAGAATTTAGGGTGATATATGTGGCCCAATTCATCCACCTTGTGGACCATTTAGATACTTCATGGTCTTAATAGATGCATCTAGCATATGGTCTCAAGTCTCCTTATTATCAACTCGTAATGTGGCCTTTGCAAAGTTTCTTGCTCAAATCATTAAATTAAGGGCACATTTTCCAGATTACACAGTTAAAAGAGTGAGACTTGATAATGCAGGGGAATTCACATCACATGCTTTTAATGATTATTGCATGTCTGTTGGAACTGTTGTTGAACATTCGGTTGCTCATGTTCACACCCAAAATGGTTTAGCAGAATCGTTAATCAAACGCCTTCAACTAATAGCTAGACCATTATTAATTAGAACTAAACTCCTCGTGTCTATGTGGGGGCATGCAGTTTTACATGCTGCATCATTGGTTCACATGAGACCAAGTGCAAATCATAAATACTCTCCCATACAACTTGCTTCTGGCCAAGAACCAAACATTTCCCATCTTAGAATTTTTGGTTGTGCAGTGTACGTTCCTATTGCGCCACCACAACGCACAAAAATGGGACCTCAAAGAAGATTTGTAATTTATGTTGGATATGAAACATCTTCCACATAAGATACATTGAACCTTTAACTGGTGATCTCTTTACAGCATGTTTTCCTTATTGCCACTTTGATGAAGTAGTTTTCCCAACATTAGGGGAAAAAAGAAAAATCAAGAGAAAGATGTCTCATGGTGTGAACCTTCATTATTGTATCTGGATCCTCGAACAAAGCAATGTGAAACTGAGGTTCAAAAGATAATGCATTTACAATAAATTGCAAATCAGTTACCTGATGCATTTACAGATACAAAAAGACTGACTAAGTCACATATACCAGCTGCTAATGCCCCGGTTCGAGTTGAAATACCAAATAAGCAATCTGATGATAACATCACTCAATAATCTCAAAAACGTTTTGAACGTGGAGGACCAATTGGTTCAAAAGATAAAAATCCTCGTTAAAGGAAAGAAATTGGCCATGAGGAAAGTGTTCTCAATGAAACACAAAATATCAAAACTTCCCCCGAGGAAGAAATGAGTGATATCAATAAAGAAATGTCAATCAATTATAGTCAAACACATATCTTATGAGACCGAAATGAAATAGGAGATATAGATGAGATATTTTTTTATTCTGTAGCAAGTGATATTATGAGCGGAGATGATGATCCCGAACCAAAGTCTGTAATTGATTGTCAAAATCGACATGATTGGGATAAATGGAAAGACGCTATGCAAGTTGGATTAAATTCACTTAATAAACGATAGGTTTTTGGGCCTATTGTTCCCACACCTAAAGATGTGAAACTTGTTGGATACAGGTGGATTTTTGTGCGGAAAAGAATGAGAAAAATGAAGTTACGAGATATAAAGCTTGCCTTGTAGCTCAAGGTTTTTCTCAAATGCCAGGAATTGACTATGAAGAAACATATTCTCCTGTTATGGATACAATTACTTTCAGATATTTAATCAGCTTAACAGTCTCTAAAAATTTAGAAATGCATCTTATGGATGTTGTTACAGCTTACTTGTATGGATCACTTGATAGCGACATCTATATGAAAATTCCAGAAAGATTTAAAATCCCTGAAGCATTAAATTCACAACCCAAATAAATGTGTTCAATAAAATTACAAAGATCTTTATATGGGTTGAAACAATATGGAAGAATGTGGTACAATCGTTTGAGCGATTATTTGATAAGCAAAGGCTATACAAATAATCTTATTTGTCCTTGCGTCTTTACTAAGAAGACAACTTCAGGATTTGTAATCATAGCTGTATACGTTGACGATTTGAACATAATTGGGACAAATAAAGAAATCCAAGAAGTTATTGTTCTATTAAAGAAGGAATTTGAAATGAAGGATCTTGGAAAAACAAGCTATTGTCTTGGTTTGCAAATTGAGCACATGCCTAATGGCATTCTTGTGCATCAATCGAATTACACCGAGAAGGTCCTAAAACGTTTCAATATGGACAAAGCAAAATCTTTAAGTACACCAATGGTTGGTAGATCACTAAATGTTGACAATGATCCATTTCGC
>LBNU01028930.1:104582-124404 GCA_014162995.1 Artemisia annua
AAAAAATGAAAAATTAATTTTGAAAAATCTAAAATATTATAAAACTAATTTTAAAACTGAAAAATATTTTTTTGGATTTTTTATTAATTCTTATTAATTAAAAAGGATTTAAAAGTACTTAAAAACTATTTTTAATTATTATAAATACTAAATGAACTTGGAAAATTATGAAATTTTTCAGATAATTCTTAAATATAATTAAAAACCTAGGAAAAATAAAATTTCTAAAATCTAAACCCAAATAAGCACTTTTGGGCACAATAAGCACTTAGGTAATAAGCACTTTTTAAGCAAATAAGCACTTTAGAGAACCAAACTTTTTCAAGACCTGGAATACAACTAATTAAGCTTGAATGAACAAGAAAATCACAGAAAATATGCTAATAAGCACTATTTGCAGTTTACTCTATTTTGACAGAAACAAGCCTAAGTACCCTACTTTTGACCTATAAATAAGCTACCTAATAAGCAGTAAGATGCAAGGAAAGGGGGGCAAAAGTAAGATCACCTAGGAGACTACCTAAAAAACCTAAAAGCCCTAATTTTTAATGCCTAATTGTACCCTAATTAGGCCCTAGTACAGGTGAGTTTGGACAGGTCACCATGCAAGTTTTGACTTTTTCCATGCATATGAACTTTGACTAAGTTGAATTTTAATAGCTTAAATCTATCCCTAAATGTTGTTTACTGATGTTTAGATGCTAAGATCACAAACACAATCACAAAAAGTAAAGATTATACAAGTGGCAGATCAGGAAAACAACAATATGCAGGCTGATGCAATTTTGACTTTGAATTGCACTCCTACTATGACCAAGTTGAATTTAAGCAACTTAATTCTATCCCTAGGTGTACTAATAAGATGTATAAACTCTTATTTCACTTAGATAACTACAAAAGGCATCTAACTTCAAAATGGCAGGTCCTTAATAACAAGTATGTAGGCAGTTATGGACATCAAAGCAAAATTTGACTTTTTTACTCTATACCTACCAATATTATGGTTGTTTTATCTTGAACTAGCCTAATGTAGTCTACTTATGCAGAAAATTCCACAAGAAAACAACAAGAACTCTTAGAACTCACTATTACCAAACACCCCTAAATATGCAAGTTTACACTACAAATTTGATTTTTTAGCTTACACCTACTGATTAAATGATCAAACTAGTTATTTTAACTGAAATTGGATGTAAATGAACAATAAAAACTAACTAATAACATGAAGAACACAGAACTCAGATGTGGCTAAATTATGGCAGTAGGAATGCAATTTTAAACTAGTGAACCTAAAAACTAAACACAAGCACTTGAACAACTATGATAAGTAGAACTAAGCACAATTAAGCTACAAGTTACAATAATTAAGCTGAAATAAACGAGAATGCGGAAATTTAAAATGGAGAACTTACTTGAGATGGCCGATTAACATAAAGGGGACTAGGCTATGAGATAAGCTCTAATAAGTTATCAAGGAAATTACTGAGCTTCTCAAGAGGTTGTTAGAGCTTATTAAAGCTTATCACCTCAGATGTTTTTNTAAAGAAAATAAGGGCTTATTAAATGAAAAGCTAAGGACTGGCTTAAGTAAACGGAAAGTAAAACTGGATTTTATTAAACTTTTGAAACAGAATTACATAAACAGCATTAAGAGAATTACAATGGAAAGCTTAAAATACACTAAGAGCTTATAAATTAAATTCTACACTAGTCCTCTATTCTACACACTACAACCATGAACCAGGGCATCTATTTATAGCTGGTGAAAGGCGGTGCCTGCTCTAGATGAAGCTCCCAGAAGCTTGTCCACAACCACACGATCAAATCCCATCATTCTTATCCTTATATCAAGCACTCTCAGCCCTTGGATCGATTTTCTAGGTCATTCGGTTCAATGATATTCTTCAATACTGCCACGTGGGAGGATAAGACACAATATCTGACACCTTGGCAGAGAGTTCCAGAATGTACGAGGTTAAATGATTGGGTTTGAGGTAAAATTTCAGGGTAAAATGGTGGGGAAGGAGGTGGGGTTAAAATGGCGCGTAGTGTTTTTATTGTTTATGATTGTTTGATTGGGTTAGGGATTTAGTGGGTTACGGGTTTATATTATTTATTGGGTTATTGGGCCTGGGTTTGTAGCTAAGGGTGAAATGGGATAAAGGGTTAAGTTTAATGGGTTAGGGGTTTTGTGGATTTAAATAGGGCCTGGTTTGGTTTGTATAATGGTTTAGGATTTTTAGTGTAGGAATTTTAATGAGGACCAAAAGTGTATGCCTTGTAAATTCAGGGACCACAGCTGTTAAATGTGAAAAGTTTATCCAAGGGCCTTTCCTGTACATCTTTGATTCTTTGAGGGTTTTTCTTGTAATTTCTTCAAAGATATATTTCAAGGACTAAACTTGTCATCTTCTGAAACTTGAGGATCATTATTGTAAACTTTATCAAATTTCTACCAAGGGTCGCTTTTGCCATATCTTCAAACTTCAAGGACTTGAATGGACTTCTTGAGCTTCTTTAGTTTATTTGGCATTCCCGGCTCCGGCCTTTGACTCTTTCCATATCTCGTGCTCGGTTTTTTTTTTTTGTGATTTTGGCTCGGTTTTTGTCCGTTTCTCATATTTTCTTACCTGCATGTATAAAAACACAAAAACACATATATTTGGCATTTATTGGTCGGTTTTTGGTCTTTTGGGTCTTAATTTGGTCAAGAAAAGGTATGTGTTTTCACACATACCAAGAAACATATTCTCCTGTTATGGATACAATTACTTTCAGATATTTAATCAGCTTAGCAGTCTCTAAAAATTTAGAAATGCATCTTATGGATGTTGTTACAGCTTACTTGTATGGATCACTTGATAGCGACATCTATATGAAAATTCCAGAAAGATTTAAAATCCCTGAAGCATTAAATTCACAACCCAAATAAATGTGTTCTATAAAATTACAAAGATCTTTATATGGGTTGAAACAATATGGAAGAATGTGGTACAATCGTTTGAGCGATTATTTGATAAGCAAAGGCTATACAAATAATCTTATTTGTCCTTGCGTCTTTACTAAGAAGACAACTTCAGGATTTGTAATCATAGCTGTATACGTTGACGATTTGAACATAATTGGGACAAATAAAGAAATCCAAGAAGTTATTGTTCTATTAAAGAAGGAATTTGAAATGAAGGATCTTGGAAAAACAAGCTATTGTCTTGGTTTGCAAATTGAGCACATGCCTAATGGCATTCTTGTGCATCAATCGAATTACACCGAGAAGGTCCTAAAACGTTTCAATATGGACAAAGCCAAATCTTTAAGTACATCAATGGTTGGTAGATTACTAAATGTTGACAATGATCCGTTTCGCTCATGCGAAGAAGATGAAGATGTCCTTGGACCAGAAGTACCGTACCTCAGTGCAATTGGAGCTCTTATGTATCTAACAAATTGTACCAGACCCGATATTTCTTTTGCAGTAAATTTGTTAGCAAGATTCAGTTTATCTCCCACAAAAAGGCATTGGAATTGAATCAAGCACATATTCCGATACCTACGTGAAATGACTGACTTGGGTTTATTTTATCCTAACAATTGAAAACAAGGATTGGTTGGTTATGCAGATGCAGGTTATTTGTCTGATCCTCACAAAGCTAGATCTCAAACTGGTTATGTCTTCCTAAATGGAGGCACTACTATTTCATGGCGTTCTCAAAAGCAAACACTTGTAGCAACATCATCGAATCATGCTGAAGTTATTGCACTACATGAAGCTAGCAGAGAATGTGTATGGTTAAGGTCGATGACACAACTCATTACGACTTCTTTTGGGCTTTTGAAAGAGAATAGCCCAACACTCATCTACGAAGACAATGCAACTTGTGTCACACAAATGAAAGAAGGGTATATCAAAAGTGACAGGACGAAACATATACCTCCAAGATACTTCGCATACACTCAAGACCTCATAAAGGATAGTCAAATTGAAATAAAGTATGTCCAATCAAGCAACAATTCAGCAGATCTTTTCACCAAGGCACTCCCAACTTCGGTTTTCAAGAAACATGTCCATGCTATTGGCATGCGGCATGTACAAAAGATATAACACTATGCGGATGTCTACATCAAGGGGAGTCAACTATAACTGCACTCTTTTTCCCTTAGCTAAAGTTTTTTCCCACTGGGTTTTTCTTTACTGTAACACCCCTAAAAATTTGTTTAACAGTGGAAGACTTAATTGGGTGTTACGTAGAGGATCACAGTCATAATTATAGAAAACGACTCAAAGAGACGTTTTTAAGTTCATATTATTGAATTCAAATGCAAGGATGTTCAATAGTTATTACATCACATTGGTGTTTTGAAAGTGACTGTTTATTAATGTTACACCACCGACACAAAGGTTAAATGCCCACTCCATGCCTCCTGAGCTTGCTTCAATTACCTGAGATACATGCTAAAAGTCAACAAAATTGTTGAGTGAATTTATAGCGTTTATATTTAAAAACAGATGAACACACTCAAGTATTTCATAAGTAGATAGTAGTTGGTTCCGTATGTATATTGCCGTAAGTCTCATAAGTAGATAGTAGTTAGCTTATGACCTTATTCCAAGTAGTTTGTTAAGTTCCCAGAAGCTTAGAAAATGTTGTGGTAGCTTATCAGTTAGCTTATTTGAGCTTATAGCTTATTATGAGTTTATTTAAGTGTTATTGGGCCTGAAGTGATCCGTTAAGGCCCATTGGGTCTTCTGTGGGTCCAGTGGGATTCCAACTGGTCCTGGTGGTTCTTGGGCTCATATTGGGCCTTGCCAAAGTGAGTGTGAGTGATGTTGGGCCGTGGAACAGGCCACAACAGGATGTGAGCTTGATGGGCTTTAGCCCATTATGGGTGTTTGGTTGTTTCTGTGAACGAGTGAAGGGCTCAAGCTTTAAGCTTGTGAATAAGCTTATATGAGCTTGTGAGGGAGTGAGCTTGGTGTAGCTTGTTTGTTGAGGTTTCAAAGAATTAGTTTGTACAAAAATAGGTATATGTTATACGTATAAATCCCAAATAATATGATCAAAGTAAAGTGTGAAAATCATTTCTAATACACTTAGAAAAATATAAGTAGTTTTCGATATAGTCCAAGTGAACTTGTAAACGTGTGATTTTCAAGGTCTTAGAGTTTGGTTAAGCTTGTAATGAGTTCATGGTTTCATTTATACGTATATAGAGATATGAGTGAGTATTTTAGTAGGGCATGAGCTTAATGAGAATTGGGAGAAATTTGGCCAAAGTGTTGGTGTTGTAAATCAAATAGAAAACATAGAAATGAAGTTAAAAATAACTAAGTGTTTAAGAACACTTACTACACCTTCAAAGGTGGGATGATTTCGAGTTGTAGAGATCAAGTGAGGGCTTGTGAGCTTGTAACTCGTTAGTTGGCACACCAAGGACTTGAGTGAAGCTTATGGTGAGCTTGTACGAGCTTGAGATGAGCTTGTGGCTTCTCCTTTCTTCTCGGTATCAAGACAGTGAGCAAGTGAGTTTGTGAATGAGTTCTACGTTAGTTTTGCTTGCATGGGAGAGTATACATGGTGATAAGGATAACTTGGAAGACAAAGAGAATATCAACGAGTAGGGAGAGGTATAGGATAGCTTGATTGGATGCAAGTTGAGATTCCAAGTGTTCTTGGAGGTCGGTTTAGGGGGTGACGAGGATAAGGGTTCTAGAAACTTGATTTAATTTCGGATTCAATGTATACGAGTAGCCAGATGTTGTGGTGAAGTCCTTTGGTCCTTGTGAAGTCATATGATCTAGTGTGAATGAGTTTGAGGGTGTGTTTGGTTGTAGAGAACTCAAAGGGTCCGTTTGACATTGTAACGTGACCAAATGGTCACTTGATGATCGAGTAGTGTTATGTAAAGGTTGTGCTGGTGTTAAGACATCATCATTTGGTTATAATAGTCCTTGAGAGAGTTTGTAGAAGTCGTGAAATGTTAGTCCAAATGAGATTTAACGTGACCAAAAGTAACTAAATATATGTTGAAAACTCGTTGTGAGTCCTTGGGGGCTTAGAGTTGTGTTTAGTATAGATAGAATGACTTAAAATGAGTAATGAGGAGTTTCCAAATGCCTTAGGATGTCTCACGTAAGCTTGGGCATGATATGGAATGTTTATGTGTACGTTTGTATATATAACGAGACAACAACTTGAGTTAGGGCACGTTTGTGAGTCGTGAGAGTTATGAGTAGCTTAGAACACTTAGGAAGTCATTTGAGAGAGTTTGGAACTCATTAGAATCAATAGAAACGCGTTTAGCACAAAGTGACCAAAGTTGGGTACGTTTGCATAAGTGTGTGACCTCGCTATGATTTGCCCATCGTTTACTATTCATATGTACATATTAGGTTGAGTTATTAGTTGATCTCGATTCTTTTGGGTGCAAAGAATGAGATGGTGCCTTTTGTTCCATAGGTTGTGTGTAAGAATCGCGAACACGAAGGTCAAACCAAACGTGCATAGGCTTACGAATTCGTTTAACTTATAAGTTATTGGATTGGGCTTGTAATGGGCTTAGGAGTTCCTTAGACCCAATTGTAGTTTAAATATGATCCGTGTAATGGATTTGGGCTCATGTGTTTTGTATTGGGTCGTATAGGCCCAATGAGAGTTGTGTGACCAAGTCTGGTCATATAGGGCCCACTTGTGAACAATGTGGGTCCTGCAGTGAATATTATATTATATTATGTAGTTGTGGAGCCCACGGGGATGTAATCCAGTTACGTAGAAGTTGTGGGTCCCATAAGTTAGTATTATAACTCGTATTCGTTTTGTAGGGTCCACTGAGGTGAAACCTCATATGTGGGTATTGTGGGTTCCACTGAGATGCCAACCTCATATGTGGGAGTTGTGAGTGCAAAGAGTTGCACTTGTGATCAAAACTGATCCATAGTTACGTTGTGCCTTGTCCAGGTCATTGTGGGTTGCGTGTGAGCTCATTCATGTTAGTTGTGAATCACATAGCACATAATGATTTCAGAGTTGCATAGTGTAAACAAAAAGTTTAAATTTTTGCCCAGAAATGGGTGCATGAACAGTAACATACAATTACTTCATGATTAGTGTTTGTTAATAATTGGGTTTTTTCTCAGGATATTACATTTACCAAGGTTTTTAATGAGGCAGTACTCTACAGTTGACTCCACATTGAAAAAGTGGCATCCAAGGGGGAGTGTTATGAATTATCAATTTCGTATTACATTTATGAATGCCACATTTTGTCAAACAATAGACCAGTAATGTACCTATCTATTGTCTCCTAAATTACCATGGGATGTAAAGTGAAATGTTTAGTAATGTTACTAGTATAAATACCTCATGAATGCAATGAAAGAAAATGCACCAAGTTCACCTTTTTAAGGTAATTTACAATTTCTTCTTCCTAATATTTCTCCGTTGCTTCTCTAAGTACTATTTTAAGTTTCAAGATTATAATTATAGTCTTGTGATAAAACCTGTTAATTATAACAGTTCCAATATCTATTGCAAAATGAAAAAAACATCACACAAAATTCTCAGCCAACATCTTGACCAAAATTACACTCGGTAGAAAAAAATAACAATATTTAAAGTTATACATTTTGGGATAAAGATAATTGAAAAAATAAAATTCAAGATGTCAACGTGTGTATAAAAAATTTGAACAATAAATTTTTTATTTTGGATAAATATACATCCCACAAAACGTATGAAGATTTTAGATACAAATAAAAAAAGAGAAATGCTAATAGCAGCCCTTAGGGTTATTGTTAACGATCAAATCTCCACAAAATCTTTTGATATTAAGACATAATTAAAGACAAGTTCCGTATTTTTCGCTAATATAACCAATAGAAAGAGTGTATATTGTATTTTTATTTGAGATATTTTAGCAAATTGTTAGTGATTTTGAATGATATTATTTGAACATTGTTTAATGTTTGAACTTTGAACATAAATTTCGGTAATTAGTTGTTAACGACAACCCTAAGGGCTGTTGTTAGCAAAACCCTAAGGGTAATTATCTTACACCGAAAGTTCCTCTCCTAATTTGTTTCTTAGTTTTAAAAATCATAAAAATTGTATCTTTTCTTAATTAAATGTTGTCACAAATTGGTAAAGTTTGAAGAAAAAAAAGATAGTCACAAATCTTATCTTAACTACATAAAAGAAAATGATTTTGCTAACCAATGACCATTGGGCAGAGGTTAAGATGTATTTAATGAACACAAACTTTCTTAATTAACCAAAAAATGCATTAAATACACATTAAATGAACTTGTAAATTACTATATTTGAACATGATTTTCACTTAAATGAATTAAAACATTCCTTTTATAAATAGATTAATCCTTTCCCACTGGGCAGAGGTTAGCAAAACTCAAAAGAAAAATGGTCAAACTTAAATGTTGAATGTTGAAAATAAAGTCAAGGTTGTAAATTGACAAAATAAAGTAGGGGTGTGCACGGTTCGGTTTGGGTCTGTTTTTGGCTAAAATCGAAACCGAACCGAAATGTTCGGTTTTTATAGAACCCAATACCGAAACCGTTTGGCTTTTGGCGGTTCGGTTTTTTTGGTTTATCATCGGTTTCGGTTCGGTTTTTCGGTTTTTTCGGTTTCTAACCATTTATATTTGGGCATGACAAATTTAAACCAACAAACTTATATTACATAGAAAATTGGTCATTATTATTTACTTTATTTTTTTGTCAATGTAAGCATAATAATGTTTATTGCATAATTCTATAATTTCACACATATAGATGAGACATACACATGTAAGTGTTCATACATATAGTATGATCATCGTTATACATTTATTGATATATTCTCAAGTAAACACACGACACGACAAACACGTATATAAACATAAACGTTAAGATAAATATATTATAAATCTACCCACGAAATGAATATAACTTTATAAATTTGATTTATTTAATTATGTATTCATATTATATTAATTATATATATTATTATATAATAAAATCGGTTCGGTTCGGTTTTTACGGGTCGGTTTTTGGACGAAAACCGAAACCGAACCGTATATTTCGGTTTTTGAAAAATTAAAAACCAAACCATCGGTTTTTAGTTTTGGTCGGTTTTTTCGGTTCGATTTTTTCGGTTTTCGGTTCGATTTCGATTTTTTCGGTTTTGTTTGCTCACCCCTAAAATAAAGATGGATGTTCAAACTAATTATGGGAACTAGGCAAAAGAAAGATGGATGTTCAAACTAATTATGGGACCATGAAGGAATCAAAATAATTAAGACAATAAATTGACAAAATAAAGATGCCTTTAAACGAGTATAATGCTAATGAAGTATAATTATGGGAACTAGGCAATTAGTATCAAAATAATAGGTGAATATGTGGTGAATATTTGAGTGATGGCTGTAAACGAGTATAATGGTAATGAAGTTTATAGCTTTAATTTTGTTAAGATACGAGGTGGATCACCCGCGCGTTGCCGCGGGGTGATTTGGTAAAGAAGGTTTATCAAGTGTTGCAATGCAAGGTTGTAATCACATAAAGCTGGTATGCATTTGCTGCTGTAACGCTATAGAAAAAGTGATGGTTGCAGCTGTTGCATATCCACACCTAAGGTGGATGGGCAGTCACAATTATACAAAAGATTAGTGTTTTCCAGCTAAACATAGTGCAGCTTCAGATTAAGTGTTTTACAACTCATAAGAAGCTAATTACTGTAGTATTGCTTTCAGGAACTACAACATAACAATGTTTTAAGAGAATATCACACAGTGCACATATCACCAAACACTCATGTAATTAAAACAGAACCGCAAATTATAGCAGATATAAAGCCATAGTAAAACTAAAAATGCAGCCTAATAGTTACATGCCTGCATTTTTTTCCCCAAAAGATTGTAAATTCAGAATGGGGATCTTAGTTTACTCACTGACTTTGAACCCAACATTATGTTCAAAGATTCAAACCTTAATTTAAACAAAGATTGAATCTGAAGAACGTGATGGCCTTTATTTTTTGGTAGACCAACATCAAGAAGTGGTGTATTTCCTGAAGAAGTCACTTTTTTTACAGTAGTTCTCTGTTGACGACCAACAATTGAGCTCCATTTCCTTTGCCATAACAAAAGAGCAAAACAAAATATGGGTCTTCCACCTGTTACAAAGGAAAGTTGAAGGAAGATTTTATAATAATTTGCAATGAACGTGATGGCTAGGGATGGCAACGGGGCGGGGAATGTCAGGGATTGTACTTACCATCCCCATCCCCGTTTTCCACTCACACTCCCCATCCCCGTCCCCATCCCCATCGGGGAATTGATTTACATCCCCATCTCCGTCCCCAATGGATATCGGGGATCCCCGTGGGGATTCGGGGATTCTCCACCCTTATGAAATAACATAAAAAACCCACCAACTCGTCGAAAATATAAAGATTTTTGTCTCATAAAGTACTTCAACAAACGCGCATCGCACATAGTTAGATTAATTACAATTTTAATTCAACTCTAAAGCATCGTAAACATTATAATACCACATAATATAAAAACAATATGTATGGGAAAAAATAATTAAGTAATATGTAATTGGTACTTCTACTTCAAATTCTAAATGTGTTTGTTCTAATAAATATCACATATGCATATTAACAAACATGTCGATACTCATAAACACATGTACATGTACATATACAAGTTAACCGAGTATGGATAAACTATATAAATTTTAAATAATTATACACTAGAAAGATCGGGGTTCGGGGCGGGTTCGGGGATTTATGTTATCCCCATCCCCGCCCCATCCCCGGTTTAAAATTTCAGGGGATTCCCCATCCCCGTCCCCATCCCCGGTCAACTCGGGGATTCCCCAGTCAAATCGGGTTTGGGGATCGGGTCTCCATCGGGTACGGATTTTTTTGCCATCCCTAGTGATGGCCTTTATTTTTTGGTAGACCAACATCAAGAAGTGGTGTATTTCCTGAAGCAAGTCACTTTTTTTACAGTAGTTCTCTGTTGACGACCAACATTTGAGCTCCATTTCCTTTGCCATAACAAAAGAGCAGAACAAAATATGGGTCTTCCACCTGTTACAAAGGAAAGTTAAAGGAAGATTTTATAATAATTTGCAAATTACATACTTTACTGCAAAAAAGAGTCCATAGTTTACTTCTACACAACCATCAGATTAAACTCCCATTTATATTTTGAATTATTACTTGCAATCAAGTTGCAAGTTTGGTAGGAACATATTTATTGGCCCAATACTAAGATAGAAATATAGAAGCATCAGTTAACATAAACCTTATCCAACTGAATAATGTATTTTTTGTGTACTTCAATGTTTACATTTATTTAGAAGAAAAATAACTGGCATACCTAACTTCATGTCTAGCGACCGAGTTATGAGGATATGACAAATTGCAAGTTCAATTTATTTGTTGAGTTTCATTTCAACGAATTTATTTACCATATTTCTTTGTTAACCGGCTTTGAGCTATCTAATTATCGATGTCATATTCATGGAGGTCTTCAGTTAGTTTATAAGAAACTGTTGATGCAAGTGTGAGTAAACGTTATACCTTCATGCCACTGACCGTTGTCAAGAACCTCTTTATCAACAAAATCAGAGTATCAATGGTTTCTTTGTAAATTGTCCATACCTTGTTGCCAAAACCATATATCAGATCACATTAGCCACCTTATTACCTAAAATCAGCAAGTGCGTAAGATTTTCTCATAAACATAACAAAGATAGAATTTATACAAAGAAATTTAAACTGAAAGTCATCTTACAGAAATTTCCTATGGGTGATTGTTGTCATATGAGACTGCAATCGACCAACCGACTTGGAACTACCAACCTCCGATACGTAATTTTCAGCCAATGATACAGATTGGGCCTGTAAAAGGATCCCAATAAATTTTAGTCACAAATCACTACTAAATTTTACCATGTGTAATCAGCCGCAAGTTTTTACTAATCAGCCTATTTCAACCAGTTTTGGTCATTTTTTTTATTAAATTCTTTTAAGCCAACTTATTGGACCCTTAGGAGATAAAAACATAATTACATCAGTCACTCTGAATTCAAAAGGCGAGGCTTTTACCTTTCTTGCCACCATGGTGAGGAGGTGTATCCGAGAATTTATCACGCGAGTGGATCAACTGGTTCAGTGACCTATCAGTCCAAGCGTCAAGTTGCTGTAACCATCATGGTACAATGCAGGAATCATAAAAAACATGAATAAGAAAAGTAAACATCGAAATGGTTGTATTTGTAAAGGATTGATGGTACCTGAATGAGGACATCCGTTACTTACAAAGACCCACCAACAAAGATATTCTTCATCCGCTGTTCAAACCTTTACATGTTTATATCTCATTTGAATTTAGTGCAACAGTTAGCAAGCTGTAGTCAGCACAGATCCGTTATTAGCAGCAGTCGTCACGACCAGCAAGCGCGA
Source organism: Artemisia annua (assembly GCA_014162995.1). Taxonomy (NCBI): domain Eukaryota; kingdom Viridiplantae; phylum Streptophyta; class Magnoliopsida; order Asterales; family Asteraceae; genus Artemisia; species Artemisia annua. Next base: position 117,054 of record LBNU01028930.1, read on the forward strand.
TCAGCAGCAATCTGCCAACAGTGGTAAACGGAAATAAGCACCAACCTGCGATCATCAGCAGTCAACCATCAATAGGGAACTGCAGTAGCTTTCAAAGTGAAAAAAAATACATTTGTTATAGCACAAAATAGCAAGCTGAAATTTGACAATCAGTTTTTAAATTCAAATCCAAATACCCCTTAAAACAGATTTACCGCCACATATCTAACAACTATTTACCTCGTAAATCATTGTCATTTCCATGACCATCAACTGATAAATAAGGTAACACAAACCCCCCATTAATTTCTGACCACGGCTTAGCATACTTTTCTTTCAGCTTATGTAGTCTCATATGAGCTTATTTAAGTCCCCTTATATCTAAACCAAAAGACCATAAGCCTGATAAATAAGCTAAGCCAAACAACCCTAATAATTAAATCTATGAGTTTCACTTACGACACATTCATGTATGTACCCCATTCCGTTTCACTTACGACACATTCATGTATGTACCCCATTCTCATCTCCTATGTCCGCTGACAGATTCAATTGACAACCTAAAATCTAAACTACCTACAACAAATATATGAGAAACTACCCATGCCATCCTCTTCGCTCGGCTTATGAGGTAGCTTAGTTAAACTTAAGGCTTATTAACAGCACATATGCCTCGCTCAACCTGGTCGCCATCTTTCCGCTTCAACTCGGCTTTCTATTTCTTCCACTGCCTTATCATTTTTCGCTAATTCATCATTTTCCCCGCCTCATACTGCCAAAAACAAAATGAAAATCGCACATACATAACTTATACATAAAACTGTGAATGTAAAGATGAATAAGAAAACTTAATAGGATTGTATATCACCTTGGGCCAGAGAATGTGATCACGCTTCTTCTGGCAATGCCCGCCTCTATTGATTTAGTCTTATGACACGAATCTGTTCTAATAATCTCATAGCTAGACAGGTTTTGATCCAGTTCTAAAAAATTATAAATCGATCAATAATCTGGTAGAATAGTTGCCTCATCCATTAAGCCACAGGTGTTTTTTCGACTCAAAAAAAGTTGGACGTTCTAGGAAATGTTTTTTCAAATTTGTAAAAGGCTCAGATATGCATTGTAAAATCCGACATAAAATACCGGTCATGGCTGCAATCCTAATTCAAGTCACATAGCCGTGCCAAGATACCGGTATAAGCAGATTATGTAAATGCGAGTATGGAAGCGGTACCAAAGACCAGGCATGGCTGCAACCACGTGGATGTGATTACCTGGCCGAGATACGGGAGTTGATAAACCACGCTTACGAAAGACATAAATGCTTAAAACTATCGTCATCGCCTCGACTCTACACATTATTCGACCACAAACATTGTATCAGATTTAACCCAATGTAAACAGAAAAATAATACCAAGGTACGGGACGATGCCACCCTTCACAATCAAGCCACATATTGTAGTTGCAAAATAATTAACGCACAAACGCAACAGTCTCATCATCGCCTATAATAAACTGACAATAGATAGATAAAGAGGAATGTTACCGGTCTTAACTGGAACCGTTGCTATGGCCATTGGACTATTAAAGCCCGTGTAAGTAACATCATAGCCACCATTACTTAGCATGTCTCAAAAGCCGAATATCCCCAATGCATGATGATAATATACATGATACGGCTCACGTCAGCGATTATAGAAATGGTACCCAAAACCCGTCTTGACTGCAACCATCTGATTGGTATGCTAAGATGCGGGTTATGGCAAGCTACACTTACCAAAAACAGGAAATAGTAACAACTCTCATCATTGCTTGTGATATTCATCATGCATTATATAGATATCCGGCCAAACAAATGATTGTTTTGCTCATAGTAACAGGAAAAGCAATAGCCATAACTAAACCGAAGAACCACCATCCACCAAATCCAAACACTCTCATCTCTAAGAGTTTAAAAGTTCGGGTTCATAAGCACCTAGTAGCCTGAGATTTTTAAAGCAAATGAGGTCAACAATTGTGGGAGCGGTACCCAACACCTGCCATGGCTGCAGCCACATGGCTGCCATGCCAAGATACAGGTGTTGGCAAACAACGCTTACCCAAACAGTAGACCAAAAGGGTCAACGGATCTAAATTCCACCATGGCTGCAAAACAATATGGTTGCATAATCCTGCCAACCCGTTTTTTGACTTGCCAAGTTATGGATCCAACCCTTGATGACCCATTTCATTTGTCTCAGAAAATAAGCGCTAATCATCATAGGCCTGCATGAAGGAACCAAAGGTGTTTTATTTTTGAGCTCATGAACGTATAACACGAAAACAACAATAACGCTAACAGAGGTATTTAAAACCAAAACTCATAAGATAAGGTTTGGTGACAGAAAACCAAGCTTAACATCCAAGTCGAAACGCAACTGATAACTTCAAGTGAATATAAAGATGCATGCTAAGAATTGCACAAATCATTTTATGCAAACANAGACCAAAAGGGTCAACGGATCTAAATTCCACCATGGCTGCAAAACAATATGGTTGCATAATCCTGCCAACCCGTTTTTTGACTTGCCAAGTTATGGATCCAACCCTTGATGACCCATTTCATTTGTCTCAGAAAATAAGCGCTAATCATCATAGGCCTGCATGAAGGAACCAAATGTGTTTTATTTTTGAGCTCATGAACGTATAACACGAAAACAACAATAACGCTAACAGAGGTATTTAAAACCAAAACTCATAAGATAAGGTTTGGTGACAGAAAACCAAGCTTAACATCCAAGTCGAAACGCAACTGATAACTTCAAGTGAATATAAAGATGCATGCTAAGAATTGCACAAATCATTTTATGCAAACAGGTCTTATATCCATCAACCTAACATAGACATATTAAGACTCATAAGATAAGGTCGTAATATGGCAAAACTAAAGTAATCTTAAAGCAATCAACTCCATAACCAAAAATCAAACCACCAACTTTAAAAGAGACTAAATTTTTCCAAACAAACAGCATAAAGCAGGAAACCCCCAAAAAAATGGCAGAACCCTAGTGTAAAAAACCAACAATGACATATCTCAAACATGTAATTAAACGCATAAGAAGCTAATTAGACATAAATTTAAGGTTTCCACACCTGTTAATAGCAATTATCTGATTGAACACACAAAAAGGAAGCATCACTAAAAAATCAAAGAAAATAGGCAAAAAAAACTCAAGAAACAAAGATCAAACCTAGTATGAATCCGTGAAAGCAGTGAAGTTGCCGAACCTTTTTTTGATGACAAAAAGATAACCCACACAGATCTAAGATCATATACACCAACCAACACAAAATATGTGGAGGAAAGGGTAACATATCCTGTAGAAGGTAACATCTGGCAAAAATATAGCCACAAAAGCAATAAAAAATTCGTTCCATAGTACAGAGACGGTACGGCTAGTGAAGCCCCAATTTTTTCGGATCAAAACATGATCGGATAATAGTGGCCGGAGCTACCCAGGTGGATCCAAAATTCACAAAGAAAACGTGAGAGAGGGTGAATAGTGTGGGTCGGGTTTTGTGATAGAAAGAGGCACATGGGGTGTGCCCAAGTGGTATGGAATTTTTTTTTCTTTTTTCGTTGTTACTGTTCCTAAGCTCCTGGTAAATGTAATATAGTATAATTATGGTGTAAACTTTGTTATTAAGTTTTTTGTGTAGATTTGTTAATGTTAATTCAGTAAGTTTATTGTTTAAATTTTGTTAGTTTATGGTGTAATTTTTGTTATATAGTTAACGTAAAGATTGTTATAAATTTTTTGTAATATCTTTGATAAACATTAAGTTTGTCAATTTATGACATTTTTTGTATTGAAATGTGTAAAACTTTTAGAATTTTTGTTATTTTGAAAGTGTAAAACTAGTCAAATTTGAAATATTTTGAGATTTGTCACTTATTGAAATTCTAGCCTTTGAAATTTGATATGTTTTAGATTTTTTAAAATTTTGATTTCTTTTTTGAAATTTGTAATATTTCGACATTACTAAAATTTTGAAATATTTCGAAATTGTTTGAAATATGAAATATTTCAAATATTTCGAAAATATTTGAAGTTTTAAGTATTTTTAAATTTTTTGAAAATTTTGAGAATTAGAGATGGAAAAACGGGCGAGCACGGTCACAGGCTAAAACGGGCGCGGGCTTAAATGACATATGTTACACAAATCGCTTTATAAAATACGTAAAATAATGAAATAAATTCCTTAAACGTAATACCTCATTTATATTTAAAAATAATAATAAATATATTATACATATAAGTTTTTTTCAAAAACAATTATAATTTTCTTCAAAAACGATTAATATTCCAAATTCCGTTAGAGCTCAACTTAAGTTCTAGTGAATGATTTAAGGGGGCGCACTAAGGCAAAACGGCTTATGTAAGCTTTGAAGGCGACGGGACGCAAATCAAGGGGTGAGCCTTTCATGAATACAAGGCAGCAATAATTGAACTCATTTAGTATAAATTTAAAAGGTTTGGCGACAATTTATGATAAGCATAATATCGAAAATTTGAATCTATTATCGTCTATTATATAATAACACATAAAATAACTTAGTTTATCAAAAGATCAAATCTCTATTATTTTCTATACAGCCATTTATAATTAACAGTCACCTGAAACAAAGCTTTATAGATAAGGCAGAGTTCACCCGAAAGTTGGATTGGCATGATTGTATAGATTTGTAAATGTATCCTTAAATATGGCTCGAAAGATATTGGACTACGCAGAAGGTATGCCGATTGTAAAATGATAGATAAGCTAACTATGAAAAACTTGAATTAAGGCCTAATTAAACTCTTTGCAACTACTAAATTTAGTTTAGTTATAGTTTAAGGTTTCACCAACATATGAGGTCGAGTGAATGTTAAATTTGAAAAAAAAATGAAAAATTCGTCCACTTCTCGTAGGCGCGCCTAGGCGCAAGCTCTAAAGCAAGGCGTCGCGCTTTTTTGTGAGCCTTTTGCATGTGTGGAGGCATCGATCCGAAAAAATCCATAGGGCTTGAGCTCCGAGCCGAGGGCTTGCCTTTTAAAACTATGACTAACGTGTTTTGAATTTTCAACAATCGGTCCCAAGATCTTTCCTTTCTCATACATACCCCATCGATAATCCCAAATATGTTAATGGAATTCGCCCACACTACTTCTCATACAAAAATTCTCATACATTTCGCCATATCCGCAACTTCACTTCTCAACACTCGTACCCCATACACCTTACTCTTATTGAGGTTAACCTTTAATCCAGTCATTTTCTCAAAACTTTTCATAATACACATTAAATGGATTGCGTTTTGCTGGTACATCAAAACCTTACTCTTATTGAACTGATCCATTTGAGGCGGCTTGATGTATGCAAGTATCTAGGCCAAATTACTCTTTGTAATAAATATAAACCAATGCCCATGTACATAGAACATATTGTCAACAGCCACTTTGTTCGACCATATTGGCACTCTTAACACCTTTGATGTACCAACGACCCATATATGTACATGGCCATGTCATATTTATACAAACACAACATAGTCAGAGGCGGACCTATGGCATGCGAAGGTGGTGCCCGGGAACCACATTCGAACCTAAAATCAGTTAGAAACGCTATATAAATTTATTTGGGACCTAACTTGGAATTATATTAGGAACCACCTTGGATTTAAATTTTGGAAAGAATGAAATAATAAAACGGTTGCAGATGTGCCCGGACATTAAGGCCAGAGTTGAAGAAGATGAGTCAAAGAAGATAAAAAAAGTATACTACTCATTGTTCTTTTCTTCTTTTAAATACTGGTACATGTTAATAAAATGCATTTAAAACTGAAATTCGTACCCGATTGAATACTCCATCCGTCTTAAAATTATAGTCTATATTTCTTTTTCAGGATTTCTCAAAATAATTGTCCAATTTTCTTTTTAAGTAAAAACTATATAATTTAGTGGGGGAATATTCTATTTGAGTGGTTGAAAATTAAAGTGGTCTCACTTTTATTAAACTATGTGAATTTTGTCTTCTGACAATAATTTTTGGGGTGGTGATAATTCCACATGAACTTTTACTTCATTCACATACATTTTAGTTGTATGAGGCTAGTGGGCCCACTAACTTTATGTGTAAATTTATGTGGGTGAAGTAAATATGTATGTGGAAGTATCACTTGCCTAATTTTTGAGACATATGAAGTATACGTTTAAGATAATATATCTGTGTATCAGTATAACTCTATACAATTTAAAAATTATTTACTATCAAATCAGACAGCTATTTGGTTATGAACATTTGTTAGCGTTGTGATTCACAACAACAACAATCTCAATCTTGTGAAAGCGAGATAAGAGGGTTTGATGTCGTGTCCACTTTTGTGACTTAAGATATACATATTTTAATTATGATTGTTTCCCGTCAATCATTTATAAGATATTAGACCCTGATAAAACACTACCCACACTTTTCATTGCATTCCGTTATATTATAAGCGGCCAATTGACCATGTTGACTTGTTGACTTTTTCCATTTTAACTTAGGAACCACCTTAGATTTGACGCTGGGTCCGCCGCTGAACATATTATAAAAGTTTCATCATACGTCTTCAAGTCTTTTAATAACACTCTCTAAGCTCTTGATGACTCCATGCATCTCTATATACTGATTTACGATACGTCTCTCGAGTTAGTTCAGATATCTTATTATTGTTGCTAATGGTGGTAGATTTTCCTATACATAGTCGTTGATGTATGATTACAATCATCTACGTAATCCAAATTATTTATTACGAATACTAAAGATTTTGGTACCATCATGTATCCTATACAAATATAAGGAAGAATTGATGTCTTGGGAGCTAAGTAAAACAAAAGTAGATGGTGAATGTGATTGATCATAGAAAAGTTTAGGAATATTGGATTAGGTCAAGTCTTCATGATTTGTGCTTTTGTAGTTTTGTTTACTCACCCTTTGACGTTTCTACCCATCTTTTTGTTTACTCACCCTATATTCACAGTTAGACCGGTTGCACTAATGGTGAAAACCACGTGCGATACACTCTCCTCACGTGTGGTACTTGTCACAAGGGTGTTTGTTCACGCGTGAAAAAAGAAAAGAGATAGAGTAAATTACATGGTTCGTCCCTGTGCTTTGGTCAAAATCCCTAATTGAGTCCTTATCTTTTCAATTGCGCCAATTAAGTCCTTATTCTGAAACTATGTAACACTGTTAGTCCTTATCGCTAACTGTTGTTATCTCAAATTGGCAAAGTTAGTCCATTAACCAAACGGTCGTTTGCAATGTTTGCATCGTTAGTCCTTCCAGTTAAAAAATTGAAAAAAAAAA
>LBNU01028930.1:132758-143049 GCA_014162995.1 Artemisia annua
GGCATGTGTTTTGTAAATGGATTCTACAGCCATAATTTCCTAGCTAATAGACGTCTGCATCTCTTATTGTCTACAGTTATCCTTTCATCCTCAACCAGTCAATTTCCCCTTGCAAAGTTACTTTAAAAATGCTAATGAACAAAGTAAATAAATAATAATATAACTAAATCCATTGTAACTGAAAATTGTACCACAAAAAAAGGAAAAAATTACTGAAAGAACAACTCATACATACAAAGCAACAGTTTTATTGATAAGTACCATAAGTTACATGCGTAGCATAACCTACAATGATTGTTGCTTTCAATATCAGCTGAAACCTACATGAGCTTCTACTAAAACAGACGCAAACATAAAGACATCCATAAACCTACACGAACTTCTACTAACACACAAACAACAACACACTACACCAAACTACATCAGCAGAAGTGTTCCATTATGGCCACATGGGTACGTTTCTCCTCCCTTGCCTCACGCGCTAAGACCAAAACAGCATTCAACGCAGCCAGAATACGAGCATCCTTGCGCTGCGCTTCTCTCATGCATTGCATACCATTATTAGAGACAGGATCAGACAAGCTAAAAGTTTGCCCCTCTTCAAGCAATACATGACGGTTCTGCATTCTATCAGTTACAACTAGACGCTCTTCAACAAGAAGTGCAACAAAGCTATCATACTCGCCTGTTTCTTGCATAAACATATAACGGAAACAGTGTTCTAGCCTATCAGAATTACACTCCTCTTTCAAGCTATCAAAGTTAGGAGTTTGTGCCATTTTCTGTTGCAATTTTTTTTTTAGTCTCAGTTGAGAATCTACAACTGGCAACACCAAGCACACTTCTACTTCTTATATAGGTACTATATGTAACTAATAACAGTGAAAGTAATGAAAATGTAACTATAACAGTAAAACTCATAAAAGTGAACTAACATTGATCTTCCCTATATTTCACATGTAACACAGTGATTTAACTAACTGCACAAGCACCACCATCAAAAAAAAAAAAGAATCTGCACAGCAGAGTATATACCATCATATCATGCTCTCCTACCAAAAAAAAAGAGATTCTCTACCTACTAAGACTCCTCAATGGACTTAAGATAATGAATAACAACAACAACATTAATAAAATATTCCCATATAATCATAAAAAATATATACAGGAACCAAAAGAAATAGCAATTAAACATAGATTTTATAAATAACACCTTAATAGGTGAATTTGTACAAAATGTATATGATGCCAATACATATACTGCCTAACGGCTATACAAAATTTGCCTAGAGGCAGGCATCATACTACACATTAAACATAATTGCAACATAACCATTACTAATATACATCAGCCAAGGAAACNGTGTAATTACTAAAAAGTTGGTTTTCTCTTTTCTTATACTAGGCGAGTACCGGTGCATAGCAACGAAAATTCCTAGCGGCAGATAATTAACGATTTTTGATATTGTGATTAGTGTTTTGTGTAGCGTTCAAAATAGAACGTGAACCGATAAAAAGCTGTGGCGCAGGATTAGGATTGGGAAGAGTTGTAAAAAAACAATAAAAAATAAATGAAAGATTAAAATTAACCAAAGAGAAAGACTTGTAAAATGAGACTACATATGATATTTTATTACCAACAAGCTGTATGTAGTACAAGTGCATCAACCTCAAAAATGAGACAACATATGAGACTACATATCTATACTACTTATAAAGGAAAAACAGTCAAAGTGAAAAGTTGAGTTTTTAACACTTGGTCAATTGAGAGAGAAAATTACTAATCATATCAATCAGTATTTATTTTGATTAAATCAGTAATGAATGGTTTCCTAAAACTAAATATACATGACCTTTTAATTTATTATACAGTTCCTTCTTCCTATCCTCCTCCATACGACACAATGAAATTCCCCAAGCCCTAAATCAGTTTCATGAGATCCCTTAAACCGTATACCTTATTCTACTCCTCTCCCTATTATTAACGAACCAGAAAGAATTAAAACACTCAGTCTGTTGATATAAATGATGCCTAAAAACGTTATTAATATTTTTCGATATCTCTACGTTTTGATAATCACAAAATGTAAACTCACTAAACTAAAGATTATGACGTAAACAAGTATTTAGTAATAAATATTCATTTTAACAACTTAATCACTTAAGATATGAATAAACAAAATGCATAATGCATTTTATGATCAAAGGAACATTTACTTAATCACTAGATTTTTTATAAAATGTCACAAACATTTTATATCTTTTAGAAAATCATTTTTGGTATTAAATAAATATATTAAATCCATTATAAATATATGAATTCAAATTTTCAACCAAAAATGACAAAAATGTTTCAGAAAAACCTTCCCCAGTAAACGACAAAAATTATAGCCATTCAGGGGGGGCGGCCCCCTTAATTTACTAGGCAGCTCCCTTAATTATTAAGGGGACCGGCCACGCTCCTCCAGCTGTAATTTTTGCCTATAAATACTGGTTCATTCCTGAACTTTTTCCTCACCTTTTGCACCCCAAACTTTCTGTTCTAGATCTCTCTACATATCTTTCTAAATCCTTTGATCACATAATCATAAGCTTTTGTTTCTAAGTGATCCAAGCTTCAACCATTCAAGTGCAAAAGAAGAATACTTCTACTCTTCAAGACAAGAAGTATTACAACTTATTGTGATTCAACCACCTAAGTTGTTGGTCTATTATACTTTGTGAATCATTCATTCATTTGTGTATAAGGTGTATATATATTAATTAGAAGGTGTGTATACTAGTTAGATAGTTGTGAATATAAGTAAGTAGATTAGATTGGTGGGTTAGTTGGTAGAGTTGTGAAGAAGAAGTAGAACTAGAGCTAAGTTGTGAAGAAATAGTGGTGTGAAGAGCTAGTGCTAAGTTGTCAAGAAGAAGTAGTGGTGTGAAGTACTAGAGCTAAGTCGTGAAGAAGTAGAGATGTGAAAATCTAGAGCTAAGTCGTGAAGAAGTAATGGTGTCAAGAAGTTGTGAAGAAGTAGTGTAGTGACTAGTGGTGTGAGATTGGTTCTAGCTACGATTAGGACTCAACATTTAGCTTAGTGTCGTTAATGGTGTAAGAAAAAGTTGTGTAAGGTTTTCTCCACCATAAGGGAGCTTGTTGACATAGTGAAGAAAACTCTCGAGTTAGGTGCTCGGGGAGTGGAGTAGGGCGAAGAGGTGCTTCGTAGCCGAACCACTATAAATCTCTTAAATTTCGAAAGCAAGATTTGGCAATAGAAAAGGCGATTAGGGTTTCTATTGGGATAAACTGAGTGAAAAACCCCTCTTTTTATTTAGAATATGGCCAAACCAAACGTTTAAGTAAACCGACCCATAACAGATATGTTTAAAAAAAATAGCTAATTAGGTAAAAAAATTCATAAGTCAAAAAATGTCTCTTATGCAAAAACTTAGGCTAATAAAAACATAACAAAAAACAAAAAAATTTAGACCCAAAATAACAAATAAATTATAACATGTATTACAAGTATAATCAAAACAGTTAAAAACAACCCGTATTTACATATGCTCAGCATCAATTTTTACCAGATTGTTTCACAAATATTCATAAGCCCGTCCATTTCAATATACTGCTGGAAAAAAAAAACAAATTGAAAAAATGGCTACGATCATCAGAACCAACAATTTTCCTCAATTATTAAACTTTATCAATATCAAATGTGTCATGTACAAACAAAAAAATTCCTTAACAATTCTAAATAAAAAACAAAATTCGCCGCCGGACAAAAATGCAATATATTTATTGGCTTAAATAAACATAAAAACACATCTAAAATTTTTCAATATCATCTAAATTTTTATTCTGCATTTTTCGTTAACCTAATATGCTCTTAGTTAAGTTTATAATATTCTGGTCAGTTTTATACATCGAAAACTAAATCGCAAAATAAGCAGGCCCGCCGGCAACGCGGCGGATTATTGCCAATCTCGTCACCATTATAATATGACAATTAGTTGAGGCATTAAACAATGCTTTAAAAACCGGTTTTTTGATTAAATTGACCAAGTCATTAGTTCGCGGTTTAACCGTCTGCCTTTTAAACTCGCTTCTCGTTACCCAACCGGTTCACGATTCAACTCTGATCAACCCAAATTTTAAAACACCGGAATTATATATACTAGAGTAGGGGTGAGCATGGTCCAAAAACTGGACCGGACCGGCCAAGACCGGACCGGACCGAAGACCGAGAACCGGAAAAACCATAGATCGAGACCGGACCAAATGTGGTCGGTCCGGTCTCGGTCCGGTCCGGTCCAATTAGGCATATTTTGGCATGTTTTTCGGTTTTTTAGTCGGTCTGGACCGGACCGGATCGAGGACCGAATTAGCCAAAAAGCCTAGACCGAGGACCGGACCGAATGTGGTCGGTCCGATCCAGTCCGGTCCGGTCCGGTCGGTTTTGTCGGTCGGTCCGGTCCATCCGGTCCGTTTGCTCACCCTTATACTAGAGTTAGCCAATTTTTTAATACACTTTGGCATGTAGAAGTTGAACGAAATGTAACATGTAACTATAGTTTAAAAAAGAAAATAAAAATAAAGAAATGGTAAAGAAGAAAAACCGGGGGTTATATAAGCACCTCATATTCATTATCATCATCGGTTACCTCGCACTTCCTTTTTCTCTCTTGAAATCCGATCAAACCAAATCAATCGTAACTTCTTCTTCTTCTTCTTCTTCTCTCAGGTAATAATAAAATAATTTAACCTAACCTCATATAGATCCAGATCTCTTCTTTTTTAATTTCATAATTATATTTTTGTTATCAGATCTATATTTATTACTTCGTATTAGGTCATCATCTTCTTATATTATGTATATGTGATCGGGTAAAATAGAGATGATGTTGATATATAGATATAGAATTATACGACGTCGTTACCTGATCTGATTGTTTATAAAGTTTTATTTATTAGATCTGTTGTACGGATGGATGGATCTCGTTGTAGGTGTGATCATTGAATCCGTCTAGGTTTTGTTTAGATCATGGCATTGTTTTAGTGATTTATAACCGATCTGTATCATTTGCGTAGGTTTTTGGTTGTTTTTTTAATTGATTGTGTTGTAAAAGTTCATGCATGATCTGGTTTATATGGAAGTTGAATATCGGGAACGATTTGCGGTTAGTTAGGTTTTGCGATATAGATTTATAGCTTTGACCTCAATGTGGAGCTAGATGTACGGCTTTATGTATGAGAATTATACAAGTGTTTGATGAGTATGTCGCCTTTGATGACGACTTCCCTTAGTCATAATTAAGGGGGTGTTTGTTTAAGCTTATGTGTGGGCTTATGAGCTTATTTGTGTTTCGCCTTGTATTACATAAGCCCCAATTTTCCGGCTTATTTTAAGACTGATGGGGGCTTATATAAGTTTATCATATAATGATAAACTCAGTGTTGTAAAAAGCGGTCTAGGCGGCCGCCTAGGCGCTAGGCGGTCACTTACCGTGGCGATTTGAAGCTAGGCGGTCGAATTAGGCGTTTTGGTCAAAAGGCGGTCAACATCCCGCCTAGGCGGGTCAAATCGGGCTAGGCGGGTCAAATCGGTCAACACTTATAAAAACTTCAAATTATGGTCTTTTAACCCAATTAACCCCTCTTGTCACACACTTTAACAAAATACGCCTTTGGATCTATAATTGAAACGATTCATGTTGATAAAAACACAACAATCACAATTAAACACGCATAATCGAAGATTTGAAGATATGTTGGCCCATTAAAAATATATATTGGCCCTAATAACATATAGGTTTCTTGTAAATTTTGCAAATATACATAAGATATATAATCAAAAATAATAAGAACATTAATAAAATTATTAAAAATATACAAATTATGCAGATTTTATATCAAAGATACATAATTTTAAATTTTTTATATAGAAAAATTCAATCCGCCTAGGCGGCGCCTAGGCCCCGCCTAGGCGGCCTAGGCGCTAGGCGGTGGTCAACCGCCCCGCCTACGCCTAGCGCTTTTTGCAACATTGGATAAACTTATATAAGCCCATCAGTGTCAAAATAAGCCGGACATTGGGGCTTATGAAATATAAGCCGAAACACAAATAAGCTCATAAGCCCACACGTAAGCTTAAACAAACACCCACTAAGTGACCGTTGTACATGCTGTGATGTTCTTCTATTGTTTGGTATAGTTTTAGTTCTAAAGTATGTTAGAAACAATTGGTTAAATTAGGTTCTGGAAATTATTATGCTACATTTAAACTTCTTTTGGATCTAGCATTGCTGACTAAGTGTTGTTGTTTAATGTAGCGATCCTCACCAATAATAGGATGGGGCTAACTTTCACCAAACTCTTTAGCCGGCTCTTTGCCAAGAAGGAGATGCGTATATTGATGGTGGGTCTCGATGCGGCTGGTAAGACCACCATTTTGTACAAGCTCAAGCTCGGAGAGATTGTCACCACCATCCCTACCATTGGTAATCATTGTTTAACTGTTTCATCTTATATTGATTGCTGTTTCTACATACTATATAGCCATTGGTGGACTGTTATTTAAGTCGCAATACGGGATGTGCATGGAGTCACACTATTAAGACCTATTATCACATATCGGCATAGTAGTTTAAGAGTTAAATGCGTTTATTTTTTGCAGGATTTAACGTGGAGACTGTTGAGTACAAGAACATCAGCTTCACAGTGTGGGATGTCGGGGGTCAAGACAAGGTAGAAAATGTTGCTTATCTGTGAATTTTGAACTGATAATGCAGACCTCGTTCTCTCAAATATTGTGTATAAGGAAACCCTCATTGTTTTTGGGTGGATGTTCTAGTTTTGTTGTATGTATTAATGCTGAAGCACATATGTGTTGTATACGCAGATCCGTCCACTATGGAGGCATTACTTCCAGAACACACAAGGTCTTATCTTTGTGGTTGATAGCAACGACAGGGACAGAGTTGTTGAGGCAAGAGATGAACTGCACAGGATGTTGAACGAGGTAAGTTTGCATCTGTTGAAATATACTGTCAATATCCCTGTCTTCAAATGAGTAGGAAATGGGTTAACTTGTTCTTTGTTGACATTATCATGCGTATGTTTGTTATCATGTTACTTGCTTTGCTGAGTATTGTACTCGCTCATATTCTAAGTAGCATTCGTTGTACATAAACACTTTAATGACTTATTCAGACATGAGAGCATATCTATGCTCTTGTTGCACCTTCCAAAACAAAAACATTTTGTGAAGTAAAATTTTATCTTGTTCAGTCATAGACACCCTCAGAGCGTTTCTTTTTATGTATCTAGCTCTGGGTTGTTTTATCTCGACTTTACTTCAAAACACTTGAACCATCTCAAAAGGCCAATTTGCAATGTTTCTCTGTCCCAAACAAAGAGTTCATTATAATTTGGCGTTCTGATAAGTTGGATGTTCTCGTCATCCTAATTTTTTTTTACTCTGCATAAAGATTCCATACCATTATGTAAACAGAAATTAGATTTATAGTTGTTCATAGTTGCGAGTTGATTAATTAGCTTATTGGGTGCTTAAGAAATTTTGATCCAACTGCTTGGGCCTTTTAAAAGTATCTATCTGTTGGATCACTTGTTATGTTGGTGGGACAATATTCTTGTTTATTCGGTACAATTCATTGAGTTCGAGCTTACAAGTATGGATCTTGCTTTGTCCCATTCAGTCTGAGGAGAATCTATAAATTAAAGCCAACCACACAATTTTACTGCTACAGTATATTTATTAGAGGTTTGACTAAGTGCTGTATTTTTCTTGTTCTTGCCAGGATGAGCTAAGAGATGCAGTTCTCCTTGTATTTGCTAACAAACAAGATCTTCCAAATGCCATGAATGCTGCTGAGATAACTGATAAGCTGGGCCTCCACTCCCTTCGACAGCGCCACTGGTAAATATCAGCAGTTTTCCAGTACTATAGTTACATACTTGTCTTTCAAATGAGTAAACAAGTTTTCTTATCATTGTATTTCTAGTCTTTTTTACTGATTGGTAATAGTATAACTGTAAGATGACTAATTAAACTCGCTGGTTCTTTTACTCAGGTACATCCAGAGCACTTGTGCAACCTCTGGAGAGGGACTTTATGAGGGATTGGACTGGCTTTCCAACAACATAGCAAACAAGGTACTTACTTTTCAGTAATAAATGTGTACCCCCCACCCCACCCTTTCAAAGAAATAAGCTGAGCCATTGACCTATTTATTAGCCTTTATACCTTATGCTAAGGACCACATTTTGTCAACCAATCCTACTTTCTTGTGACAAAAGTAAATAATTTTATCAGTTTGCTGTCATACAAATTATTTCATCTTTTGGGCCAAAGATGAGGTAAAGTGGGCAAGTGGCCAACAAAATAATTCAACTGCAGTCTGGCAAAAAAATTATCAAAACTCATATAATTACAGTTGTGAAATGGCTTTTCACATAATTATTGTGCAAGTATGTTGATGCTAAACACTTATTTTTTTTGTTACAGGCTTAGGGCATGAATGATCTTTGTTTTTATGAGGGTGGATCTTGGCCAGTTTGTGGTTCTGTGCTGCCTTTGGTTTTGGAACTTGGTTCTTTCAAAAGGTGTTTTGTTTTTAATATAGAAGTTATGGATTGTGTCGAATTGAATACATTGTTGTTTTGTTTGTTTGGATTGCAAGTATCTTATGTTAGATCATCATGATTCTTTTATCTGAAGTTGTAAGAGGTCAAGTATTTTGTGGTTTTTAGAAATCGAGTACCTATGTAGTTTGCTGGTATGCTCTTATCTTCATTGTTTGTATACCATTCGGTAAACGTTATATGCTATATTCAAATGTTCGAGAAATGGTTCATGTTACCCCAGTATTATCAATCTCTTGTACGGTGTAACGTGATACTTCATGTCGCATTTGTAATTTTTCAATTTTTGTACCTCGGGAGCTTTATTCGCTGTTATCATTAATGAAAAACAAACTTAGGGGTGCTTGTTTAAGCTTATTTTTGGCTTACGAGCTTATTTTATTTTGGTTTATATTCTCATAAGCCCAAACTTTTTGGCTTATTTTGAAACTCATCAGCTAATAAAAGCTACTTATATCATATTAAGCTTACATAAACTAATAATCTTGAAAATAAGCCCAAAAAAATGAGCCTATGATACAAAGCCGAAATGACACTAATGAAGTTTTGCTATAAAAGTTAGAAGTATGGTAATTTTAAGTCAGTATTTAGTTAGCATGCAACGCTTGATTCTAGTTTCAACTATTTACTCTCTGACTTTATTACTCGTATGTGGGTAAACTCACATGGTAAATAATTACTCCAGTTTTTTTTTTGAACAGAATAATTACTCCAGTTGGTTGGCATATAAAAGTAGACAAGTTAGACTACACAATGTCGTAGTTATTACATGTCGGTGTATAGACCTGGCCTATTTTACCAGGACCACTCCTCGGGAAGTAGCCATTTTGTAATGCTAAAGCCAAACCAAATTTCAAGCTTAACTAGTCAACTCATCCAAACCTAACCATGTTTGTTGGTTGCTATTTGCTAAGCTTGGATGTATAGTGTTAACTTATCAAAAATTCAAAACTAATAACTCAGGCGCCTACCATTTGCTTGTACTCGATATTTATTACAATATATAAAAAAATATACGCACAACACTCACAAATCTTGTGTATGTGAGGTTGCTTGGTGACATGTGAGTAATGTTACCAGGGCCGTCCCCAAGTTTTTGGGAGCCTGGGCGAAAATCCATTATGAGGCATTCCAAAATTACTATTATCTAAAGAGTGTCACTGTTTGATAAGATTTAATGCAAATTAGCTATTTAAACGTTCAACATATGATTCAGTTAAGATATTTTCTCATCTAATTGTTATTACTTCGAGAAATATATGTGTACCCATGTATACCATTATTAATGGGACAAATTGTGAAGCCCCCTATTTTTTGGGCCCTGAGCGGTCACCTAGCTCGTCCACCCTCAAAGATGGCTCTGAATGTTACCGCTAGGACCAACCTGATGTGTATGAGTTTGTCTTCTTTAATCATCCAAGTCTTTGCTTAATCACTTTGATAACTATAAATGTCCAAACCTGATTTCTGTAATATGAAGCCAAACTAAAAATAAGGTCCTATGTAAAAGGGTGAATTTCTTCAAGCTCATATGCGCCTTTTTTCTACATAGAGAGTAGAGACGATTAACTTACAAATTCTATGAACAACAAAGGATTAGCAACAGTTTTTAAGAAAGACACCAATCAATTTTTTCAGGGA